>SJYV01001555.1:0-17301 GCA_006410875.1 Neotragus pygmaeus | reverse complement strand
GTTTTGATTATCGTAGCCTCGTAATATAGTTTGAAATCAAGGCATGTGATGCCTCCAGCTTTGTTCTTTCTCAAGATTGCTTTGGAGTCTTTTGTGATTCCACAGAAATTATAGGAATTATTTGTTTTATTTCTGAGGGAAAATATCGTTGGCATTTTGATAGGGATGCACTAAATCTATGGATAGCTGTGGGTAGTATGGTCATTTTAGCAATATTTTTCCAACCCATGAGCAAGGATACTTTTCCATTTATTAGTGCCTCCTTCAGTTTCTTCATTGCTGTCTTGTAGTTTTCAGTGTGTTGGTCTTTTACCTCTTTGGTTCAGTGTACTCCTAGGATAAAATGGGATTGGGTTCTGAGCCAATGCCCTGTTAAAGGCTGGTACTCTGGGCTCCATTCTCAGCTCAGTGGGACGGTCACAGCATGACTGACATGACGTGACACAGCCCATCCAGAGAGGGATGGGCAGGGCTTTCAAGGGCTGTGGACCTGGGGTGCTACAGGACCTTGCTTCCAGGAGAGTGTGGGTTTGAACCCTCAGCCCAGGGTCATGGGTCACCAGTCCTTGTGTCACTCCTAATAATACTCCTTCCTTCCTGTGGCAACTGCAGTCCAGTGACCCTGCTCTACCCAGAGTGCACAGAGGGCCAGGATGGGGAAGCAGCTTAGCCAGGTGTACCGAGGGCTGGAAAGCAGACTCACAGTAGCTCAAGGCTAACTAACCAGTGGTTAGCTGTCTCTACCCAGTGGCAACACTGGAGCTCCCAAATCAAAACATTTTTGACACAGGATCTATTAGCCTTGACAGAGCACCATCACTGGGAGGCTTAAACCCACAGACCAGTCCAAAGACCCAGCATGGCTGGGGGTTCCTGGGGAGGATCCCTCCTGCCTCTCCCAGCTTCTGGTGTCTGCCGTCAACCCTGATCTGATGCAGCGACTGGTCAACAAGGACGGAACAGCAGGCAAGATGCCAACAACTTCTTTTTAAATTTATTTTCAGCTGTGCCGCGTCTTTGTGGCTGTGAGCAGGCTACCTCTAGCTGCAGTGAGTAGGGGCTGCTCTCTGGTTGCAGGACGCAGGCTTCTCATTGTAGTGGCTTCTCTTGGTGCAGAGCACTGGCTCGAGGGCTCGTGGGTTTCAGTAGTTGTGGCACGTAGGCTCAGGCGTTGGCGGCATATGGGCTCTCTAGTTGTGGTACATGGGCTTAGTTGCTCCAAGGTGTGTGCGATTAGTTCCCTGATCAGGGATCAAATCCATGCCCCTCCAGTGGAAGCATGGAGTCTTAACCACTGGACCACCAGGGAAGTCCCCCTCTGGTCACACTTGCCCAAGAATCCTCCAACTATTCTTAATTATCAGGGTTGCCCCATCCAAGGGCAGAGTAACTTGGAGAGCTATGGATGACCCTGGCTGGTGACGCCCTCTCTTAGGGGAAGCTGAATGAGCTTGATCATGGATCCAAACTGTGAAGCAGGGCAGCTCCCATGGCCTGTAAGTGACAGTCGGCCCACAGGCTCTGGCTGTGTGGGAGCAAGGCTGCCAGGGACAGGAGAGCCAGAGCCTGACAAGCATGTGAACCCACACTGCCACCTCTGACCTCACTCCCGTGCCCTCCTGCCCCTCTTCAAAGAGGCCAAGACTCAAGGTTTGGGGACAGCCAGGGATCTCCTGCCGCAGTGGATGGGCCGGCAGTGAGTCTCTCACCCACCAGCAACCGAGCCTGAGGTTCAGAGCTGTTTCTGATTTAAATAAGAGGAAGCCAGCATGGGCACTGACTTCCAATTTTTAGGACATTATTTGGGATTAGCTGTGATGCTGCATCCTGATGATCTGACCAGGGTTCTCTGCCTCCCTAATCAATAGAAATTAATCAGAGGCCAAACAAAAAATTTAGGCAAAGCTTTATTGGTGCTTATGTGGCTACAGAAAGCAGTGAAAACAAGCAAAGGTTTCCCTAGCCTGCTCCCGGAGGTGGAGCTCCCCGAGGTGAGCTGAGCTGGTTCTCTGTATGCGGTGAGGGTAGGGGTGTGTCTGGGGTTCAGGCTGGAGGAGTGGCTTAGCTGGTCTGTCCACCCTGTAGATGGTGCTGTGTGCAGGGGGGCGTGCACAGTACCCTGCTTTTGCTCCTGGCTCTTCAGAAGTGGCAGTTGGGTTTTAGTCTTTTTGTATCTTTTGTCCAGAATTTGCCCCAGCTGCGCATGCTCACAGTTATTTTTAGTCCCTTAGAGTTTCTTTGTGTTTCGTTGCCCAAGGAGACCTTTGTCCAGGTACAAGCACTGCAGCAAAGGGTCCCAGGTTCCAGCTGGTCTCACCGAGGCCCCAGGATGCTGTGACAGCCGCTCCACCACTCAGAGTGCGGAGCAGAGCAGGTTCGCAGGCAGATTGGGAGGGACTGGGGGACTCACTACGAGGACGCCGCAGGTCCCTCAGCCTGGTTCTGACTCCAGCAGCATAGAATCACCAGAGGCGCCTTACAAATAGATCACTGCGCTCCACCCCAGAGATGTGGGTTCAGTATGGCAGGGTGGAGCCCAGGAATCTTCATTTCCAACAAATTCCCAGGGGCCACTGACTCCACTGGAACCCATTTTGAGAACCAGCTGCCCACCCCACCCTGCCGACTGCCACTGGGGGCCGTGAGCCAGCCAGGCTCGCATGCAGGGCCTGGCGCATTACTGAGCTCACTCCATAAACACGGACAGAGGGGAAGGGGCCAGAGGCCAGGCCTCGGGGTCTCCTGCGGCCAGGCTGTGCTGAGGTGGGGCTGAGCTCTAATTGATTTGGGGTCCTTGGGCTTTTATGTTTTGTTTCTGGGGTTTCACTTGGGGTTTTGTCTGCGGAAACTTTATTCACAGGAAAGATTATTTAAGATTTATTTTTAAAATTTTATATAGTTTATTGAAGTTACACTTTTCCAAACCTGTTTTAAGGTTTTAAAGTGAAACCTAGAGATCATATTTTTATGGTTATAAATATAATAAAAGAACATTCAACTTCCCCTTTTCTTTTATTAATGTTTGATTAACTCAGATTGAATATATTAAATACTATTAAACAATAATCAGTTCCATTTCTGCCTAGTTAAATTCCCTTGAACCTTTTAAAATGACACTTATAAATGTGGCATATTTTCTTTTCTCTTTAAGAACTTCGAAGGCCTGCTATCCCTGCAGAAGCTCCCCTAAGTGCTTACAAAATTCTCCTGTCTAGTATATCAAACTTATACCACATCTCAAATTCTCTGAAGCATTTCAGGATTGTTTGCAAATGTTTTAAATTCTCTGACAAGGTCCAATTTTAAACCACGAATTTAGAATCAACCCTCAACTATACATGTTAAAACGGAATCAGAGGATTAATCTGGTAGTCTTCAATATGCTGACTTTTCCCGACTGGTTTCATCATTAAAGACCAAACCTTTGCAAATGATTCTTGAACCTGGCAGGAAGTGCCAGTTCTCTGTATTTGGTCTATTCGTCCTTCTCTGCATTGGCTTCCAGTCCTTCCCGGAGTTAGATGATGTCAGCTCAGTGAGCAGAGTCAGAGTCCCGAGGAAGCTGCAGTGGTTTGGGGGGATGGGGGAGCCCAGCTGCTGCCCTCTGACGCTCGAACTGGGTAGGGGGAACACGATGCTCAGTGGACAGGCACCTGGGCAGAGGGACCCCACCCTGGGAATGATGAGCCACCGTTGGAGATGCAAGGCGTGCATGCGGGGCTGGGCAGAGGAGAAGCCCCGCCATGACTTTTCACTTCCTGTCTTCTTCCAAACCAAACTCAGCTTGCAGCTAAGGGCAGCTGGGGTCAACTTGCCAACCAAGTCGGTGGGACCAACCAGGGGTTGTGGGCTGTGAGAGGCAGGAGGAGAAATTTGAGGGCAGGGACCCTGGGGGCGCTTTGCAGTGGCTCAAGTCAGGGGCAGTGCAGGGACAGGCAGAAGCCAGCCTGGGGGAGCCGACAAGGGAGGGAGAAACAGGGGGGATCTTGTCCAGGCGAGCAGGCACCAGGTGTCTGGGAGCCGGATGAGGGTGACAACTGTGTCCTGCAACCCCAGGGGAGAGAGGTCAGGCTGGACGCCACCACCTGAATCTAGGAAGCAGGCCATGTAGGGGTTAAGGTAGGGTCGAGGTCTATCTAAGTCCCCTGAACTGTCCAAATGAGAACTAGATATGGGGGTGTGGGGGAGGTGCTGCCCTGGGTGTTGCCACGTGGGCACCTGGGAGAGGGCGATGGAGAGGTGGGCACATCTCCATGTTTGGTGGTGCCTGAAGCACCAGGAAGACTGGTGGGAATATCCTCCTAGAGAATGGGAAAGGAGGTGAGCCTCCACAGCAGGGGGTGGGGAGCGTCTCCTGAGGAGAGGCAGGAGCTGGAGGCCGGGGTACCTAACCATGGGCACCAGACACCCTGCTGGGAAGAGAGGGCAGCCCACACAGGGCTGGGGAGACAGAGGGGACAGGCAGGGAATGACCCGTACACAACATGAGCAGTGCCCAGGCATACCACATACAGTATGCCTCCCACAGTAAGGGGGCTCCCAGAGGTGGGGTAGCTGCCCAGGACACCTGGGGGACAGCTGAGCCTGTGTGGGGACCCGGGGTGCTAACAGGCTCAGGGGGAGGGTAGAGCTGGGGAGCCCCTGGTCCTGGCTGGTGAGGCAGGAGGGGGTCCAGATGTGGACCCCCCCTGCACCCACCATGCTTCGTGAACACACAGTGCCACTGCAGGTTTGGCCATTAGACAGCAAGGGGAGGGCCAGGACGATGCTCACACGGGCGGCTTCTAGCAGGTGGTTACAGTGGCAAGGGATGCGGAGGCCAGGGGTTATGTTTGCAGGAAGGTGGGAACCTTCAGGGATATTGGAGAAGGCGCATCCAGCAAAAGGGGACCAGCANCAGCAAGGGGGGGGCCAGGACGATGCTCACACGGGTGGCTTCTAGCAGGTGGTTACAGTGGCAAGGGATGCGGAGGCCAGGGGTTATGTTTGCAGGAAGGTGGGAACCTTCAGGGATATTGGAGAAGGCGCATCCAGCAAAAGGGGACCAGCACCAGGCTCTGTCTGTCCCTAGTGCTTTGACCACAGCCCCAACGCCCCTGACCTGGGTCTCCACTGTGTCAGTGGGGCTCTGGGCTCTGCACTGGGCAGGTCCTCCTCGCGGTGGGGGAGGTGGTGGGGTGGGTGCTGCCGGTGGGACACCAGGGGCCAGTTAACTGAGGTGAGGCAAGTGTAGGTGTAGGCATGGATTCGGTGTGGAGGTGAGTGTGGACTCGCATGTAAATAAGGATGTAGCTATAGATATGGGTGTAGGTATTCCATCCCATTCAGATATAGATCTGAATATAGATAGACCGGCATGCAGATACAAACATAGATGACAGAGCTACACATACATATACAATATTTGTTTTTGTTGTTGTTTAGTTGCTAAGTTGTGACCAACTCTTTTACGACCCCACAGACTGTAGCCCTCCAGGCTCCTCTGTCCATGGGATTTCCCAGGCAAGAATACTGGAGCAGATTGCCATTTCCTTCTCCAGAGGATTTTCCCCACCCAGGAATTGAACCTGCATCTCCTGCATTAGCAGGCAGATTCTTTTACCACTGGCAGGTGGATTCTTTTACCATTTATGTAAAGTAATATGGTATGCTGGGCTTAGTCACTCAGTCGTGTCCGACTCTTTGCGACCCCATGGACTGTAGCCACCAGGCTCCTCTATCCCTGGGGATTCTCCAGGCAAGAATACTGTAGTGGGTTGCCAAGCCCTCCTCCAGGGGATTTTCCCAACCCAGGGATTGAACCCAGGTCTCCTGCGCTGCAGGCGGATTTCTTCACCATCTGAGCCACCAGGAAGGCCCACAAGAAATCTAAAACCCTCTGATTAGAATCTGTCTGTACCCTCCATCTGGGCTTCCTTGGTGATTCGTGAGTGCGTCCTAAGTCGTTTCAGTCGTGTCTGACTCTTCACAACCCCATGGACTGCAGCCTGCCAAGCTCCTCTGTCCATGGGATTCTCAGGCAAGAATACTGGAGTGGGGTTGCCATTCTCTTCTCCAGGGGATCTTCCCTGGGATTAAACCCAGGTCTCCCACATTGCAGGCAGATTCTTTACCGTCTGAGCCACTAGGGAAACCCATGAATACTGGAATGGGTAGCCTATCCCTTCAGGGAATCTTCCTGACCCAGGAATCAAACCGGGGACTTCTGCATTGCAGGTAGTTCTTTCCCAGCTGAGCTATCATACAATATTACTTTACATAAATCACACACACTTGTGTATATTGTGTCCAGATGTGTGCATGTATGCATATATATATATATTTAACATTTTGAGTTATAGATATATATATATTCTTTTTTATATTTTTCCATTATGCTTTATCCCAGGACATTAAATATACTTCGTTGTGGTCTACAGTAGGTCATTGTTATTTATTCAGTCTTTGTTTCCCTCTGCTAATCCCAAACTCCCAACCCATCCTTCTCCCCTCCCCTCTGCCTTGGCAACCACAAGTCTTTTCTCTATGTCTATGAGTCTGTTTCTGCTTTGTCGATATGTTTATTTGTATTGTATTTTTTATTTAAATTTATTTATTTTAATTGGAGGCTAATTACTTTACACTATTGTATTGGTTTTGCCACACATCAACATGAATCCGCCACAGGTGTACACGTGTTCCCCATCTTGAACCCACCTCCCACCTCCCTCCCCATGCCATCCCTCTGGGTCATCCCAGTAGACCAGCCCCAAGTATCCTGTATCCTGCATCGAACCTGGACTGACGATTCGTTTCATATATGATATTATACATGTTTCAATGCCATTCTCCCAAATCATCTCATCCTCTCCCTCTCCCACAGAGACCAAAAGACTGTTCTATACATCTGTGTCTCTTTTGCTGTCTCGCATACAGGGTTATCGTTACCATCTTTCTAAATTCCGTNATCCTCTGTCGTCCCCTTCTCCTCCTGCCTTCAATCTTTCCCAGCATCAGGGTCTTTTCCCATGAGTCAGCTCTTCACATCAGGTGGCCAAAGGACTGGCGTTTCAGCTTCAGCATCAGTCCTTCCGATGAACACCCAGGACTGATTTCCTTTACGATGGACTGGTTGGATCTCCCTACAGTCCAAGGGACTCTCTTCCAATGCAGCGGGGGTGAGTTCAATCCCTGTTGGAGGAGCTAAGACTCCACATCCTTCACAGCCAAAAAACCGAAACATTAAACAGAAGGAATATTGGGACAAGTGCGATAAAGAGTTTAAAAATGGTCCACATCAAAAAAATAAAAATAAGAATAAATTTATAAAGAAGTCTGATAAAAACAATCCTGGTGTAAGACAAAAGTACATTAAAGTACTCGGAAATCAGAAAATGATAGTCTTGTATGTGAACTTTAACAACAGAGGGAGTAAATGAAATCCCCTGTTTCGTGTACTTTGGAAAAACAAGTGTTCTGGGTTGCCAATCATCAATCCAGCATCGCCTGCAATATTGCCAAGCAGAGATACTGTTGTTTTATTCCTTGTTTCGTGATTGTGTGCTAAGTTGCTTCACTCGTGTCTGACTCTTTGTGACCTTAGGGACAGTNCCATTCTCAGTGGAGCCGCTGTTGAACATCACACAGCAATGTGTCCCCACGGACAACGCTGATTGGAAGCACTGGAGCAGTTCCACACACCGCCACTAGGGGGCGTGGTGGACCCCTCGGTCCTCTTAGTCCCCAGTCTGGGGGCGGTGCCCGCCGGGTCCCGGCAGGCTGCTCGCCCAGCTCCTGGAGAGGCTCTGGCAGGGCTGGGCTGCGCATGCCTCCCCTTCCCTGGGGCTACAGTTCCTGCCCTCACAGACCCTCGGTGCTTCCAGTGGCTTCTGGGGAGCGGCCTCTGCCCTGTGCACCCCAGCCCCACACAGCTCGGTTCTTTTATTGGTGGCTGGCTGTCTCCTGAGCATTGCCTTGCTCACAACCCAGCCCACTGGTGACCCCTCGGGTATCACACCCCTGTTTGAAATGACTAGAGCAGTTTCTGTTCTGGTGGGAGCGCCTCACAGCCCTGGGCATCAACCTCCCAGAAAAGCTGTGACCCTGGAAGATGGGGGCCGGGGTAGAAGGCTCCCACCTCACAAAACACGAAGAGGGGCAGGAAGTGAACAGAACACTGCCCAAAGCTCAGGAAGGAGGCTGGACTGAGAATCCACCCTGAGGGACGCCAGCATGGGAGTCAGGTCAGGGAAAGCGGCTGGTTCCTGTGTTTTCTCTCCCCTCTGCCACCCCTCCCAACTCAAGTCTGCAGCTCAGGGGCTTTGTCAAAAGTAAGCCCTGGTGCAGCCTCTCCCACATCGATACATAAATTATCTGCCACCCCAAAGTGCCCCCTCTCTCTCTTAACTTGATTATTTCAAGTGGAAAATCTCAGATTGAATTCTAGGCTCCATCTCCCTTTTAAGTAGATCCAGGGCCCCTCCCTGGAGAAGGAAATGGCAACCCACTCCAGTACCCTTGCCTGGAAAATCCCATGGACAGAGGAGCCTGGTAGGCTGCAGTCCATGGGATCGCGAAGAGTCAGACACGACTGAGCGACTTAGCAGCAGCAGCAGCAGGGCCCCTCCCTGCTGCTCACCAGCTCCTCACCTCCCCCAGGGCCCACCTTGATGCCTCCACCTTGGTCTTGGCTAATTCATCTGAGATCCCGCTGAGTCAGGAAAGCTGAGGTCAATGCATCAGAGCTCAGGGAGGCTGACCTTGACCTCCAAATGAGGGGACCCAGTTGGCCCTGATATATAATATGCATAGAAAGCCCCATATAATATACATGGAACAGATATTTAGAGACTGTGGGTCAAAGAGGCATTTGCTTGCAGTCTCCTGGGCTGTGATGTGTCCCATCCAGCACCGTGAGTGCTCAGCTGTGTGGTAAGGCCCTGGGGTGAAGCGTATGGGCAGTTGGATGAGTTAGCAGGGCTCCCCCAGGAGAACACAAAGATGGGCGGGCACACGCTAATGAAGCTCTTTCTATGCCTGTCAACCTGGGAAACGAACACAAGACACACAGACATGGGTCCCCAGCTACAGCTAGTCTGTGTACCAGTTACTCTTGCCGTGTAACAAATATTCCTCAATCTAGACGTTTAAAATTACCCTCTTATTTTGCTCACAATTTGGTGGGTCAGGAGTTTGGGAAGGGCTCAGCTTATGGTTTCTCACCTGGATGCTGTCAGAGGTGGCTGGGTTGCACTCATCCAAAAGCCCAGCGGGACATGACATCCGAGGTGGACACTGCCTATCTTAGAGTTCAGCTGGGGCCATAAGTGACGGTGCCTCCCTGTGGCCTTGCCGTGGCTGAGCCTCCTCACACGTGGTGGCCCCAGGCCTCAGCATCCATGTACCAGCAGACAAGGCAGACACTGTGATTCTCTTTCACATCCCAGTCTCAGAAGTGGTGGAAGCACACACAAGCCAGACCAGATCCAAAGCTCAGGAGAGGGACTCAGGTCAGCAGGAGCATCCAAGGATTTTGCACTCTTCTTTACCTTTCAATGTCATGGTCTCCTATTTGCTTGTTCAGCACAGCGTGGCTCTTCACACACACACCCACCACCACCACCTCTACTAGCTGTGACCTTGGGCACTTTTCTCCTTCTGCTTCAATTCACTCATCCAAAAGTGTGGTTTTGAGACAGGCTGGGGCCTGGGACGCTGCACCTGGACAATAGAATACAAAGAAGCTATAAGGAACTAAAAATAACTGCACCCATGTTCAGTTGGGTCAAATTGTGAACAATAAGATACAAAAAGGCCACAAACCAAACTGCCATTTATGAGGCGGGGGCAGCAAACACAGGGTCCTACCCATGATGCCTGCACATAGCATCACCAAGGGGGTGGGCAGACCACCTAAGCCATCCCTCCAGCCCCACCCACCAATCAATCCACCCCCACCGTCACCCTATCTAGGGGAACAGCAAGGGCACCTGTCACTGGTTTTCACTCCCTGGTGCCACAGCGCGAGTCCTAACAAAGCCTTGCCTGAATTTCTCATCTGGCCTCTTATCAATGTCTGATTGAAGAGTCCAAGGATCCAGGTCGGTATCAAGCCCACCTGGAGTTGGCTCCTCCGCAGTCTGCACCCTTCTTGTTCATGCTACACAGAAGCCAAGATTAGAGGCTATTTCATCATCACCCTGAGAATCCCAACTTCCTCCACGGTGTGTGACGCTCCCCATCCCGTTCCCTGTGTGTGCCAGTGCCCACCCTCTTACCACCCGCACCACCCTCGGGCCTCCACCCTCCCTGGTTCAAGCCGGAGCNACCCAACTTATGCAGGTGACCCCTTCAGTGCTGCTCCTCCCTCACGGGGGCAAGCTCTATCCATCCGTGTTTATGCAACAGTCTCATGCAGTCCTCCTAGGTAGCATGGTTAGGGCTCAACATTACCCACCACTGTTGCACAACCACAACAGAGGAGGGTCTGCAACCCCCCCAGGGCATATTGTAGAAGCACTCAACTCTGGTGACCAGGGAGTGCTTGCACCACAGGGCCCCACTGCCCCGCCCACCAAAGCTAATCCTTGTCTTCTCACTGCTTGGCTCTCTGTGGTTCTATCTATCGCTGTCTCGTCTAGCTTATTAGCTTACGTTTTACTGTGGATCTCCTCCCCTCCCTCACTGTTTGGGTTGTAAGTCATGTGCTCTGGGCTGGGTCCCATTCACTGCTGCATGCGACCGGTCTTCAGTGTTTGGTTTCAGTTCAGTTCAGTCCGACTCTTTGCGACCCCATGAATCGCAGCACGCCAGGCCTCGATGTCCATCACGAACTCCCGGAGTTCACTCAGACTCATGTCCATCGAGTCAGTGATGCCATCCAGCCATCTCATCCTCGGTCGTCCCCTTCTCCTCCTGCCCCCAATCCCTCCCAGCATCAGAGTCTTTTCCAATGAGTCAACTCTTCGAATGAGGTGGCCAAAGTACTGGAGTTTCAGCTTTAGCATCATTCTTTCCAAAGAAATCCCAGGGCTGATCTCCTTCAGAATGGACTGGTTGGATCTCCTTGCAGTGTTTGGTCTACTTATAGAATAAAAATGAATCATCTGTTCTAAGTGCTGGGTTCCGGGGCATCAAAGGGAAGCGAGGTGTTTATTGGCTGAACAATCGCCTGCTGAGGAATAGAGTGTCAACCGCCGTCCTAGGTGCTGGGGACTCAGCAGGGCACACACGTCCTGTCCCTTCATTCCCAGTGTAGTGATATCTGGGATCATGGAGGCTGTCATTTTAAATGGGATGATGGGGGAAGGGGGTACTGAGATGGTGATATCTTAGCAGATGTGAAGGAGGAGGGCAAGAAGTTGTGCAATGCTGGGGAAGTGTTCCCGGAGGAGGAGAAAACTCCAAGTGCAAAGGCCCTGCAGCCGGAGTGTGGCGCCCCCCTCCCCCCGCCCCGCCGGCTGACACCCTGAGTGGCCCTGGGCCGCGTACTCCTCCGGCCTTCTCAGGACCCCTTCTCCCGCTCAGACAGGCCTGGCAGCCACCACACTTTCTGATCCGCCATTAACACAAGTGGCCACACAGCCCTTATGATCGATTCAGTCCAATTAAAGGAGTAATTCTGTGGTCTTGGGGCCAATTTACATTTCTGTGATTGTAAAACTGCCAACTGCTCAGCCCCTAATGAGGAAAGTCCTAGAGCCAATTAGGTGGAAATGAATCCGTTGCGTCCATTAGGTTTAATAAAGGTCAGGACAGAATCAAACGGGGAGCGCCTGCTCAGGAAAGCTCTGCTGCGCAGAAACTGGAAATCGTTTGTTCCCAGTCACTGCCTCCCCCACAGTGTTACAGGCAAACCTCGAGGCACTGAGGGTAACTGCTGCGCCTTCAGCTCCAACCCTTTGAGGGGCTGCACTAGCGCTACACCATCTGGGGCCGGGTGGTGGTTTACCTGTTCTCCAGGAGTGGACCCAGAGCAGGGAAGTGGCCTGGTTACTGGTGGAGGGAGACACTGCGGCGGGGGAGGGGGGTCATGGGCAGCCCTCAGGCTGGTCCCTGATCTTTTTCAGTGAGGGCGGTGAACAGACTGTGAAGGCCCATTGCAGTTCTGCTTCAGGGAGGGCCTGTTCTAGTCATGAGTGGGTCTGTCTGCCTGCTAGGTGAGGATGAATGCATGCAGGGGAGGGAAAGTCTCCACCCACTGAATGTCCTGGGAGAAAACCCTGGACGACACGGGGTCTTCAGAAGGGCCCTTGAGACTTGCATTTGGAGGCTATCTCTGCCGGTTAGGCACCTGGGCCACCTCTGAACCTCGGTTCCCACTTTCATCCCCCAGGGGCTGTCTGGGGATTAAATGAAATGTAACCGGCATGGGATAGTGCTCATTGTTTGTGCAAGGATTTCTGCAGTACTATTTTCTCCCCTTTATAAGAGCGACTTTCATTAGAAAATACAAGGTCAGCTAATGGGAACAAAATTAAGTCACCCAGGATTCTGTCTCTGCCTTTGCTGGAGTGGACATCTCCCCAGAGGTCCCTTGTGTGTATCTAAACAGTCTCTCCATGTGCACAGGTATACATGTACATGGTGTACACTGCATGCTTGCTTTTGTTTTCTATGTGTACATTTCTTGACAGCCCAACGCCATGTGTGTCCTTTGTTCACCTGCTGCAGCAGTTACTTGATAGTGGGGCTCTGTGATGGGGCAGCCCCTACTCCGCATGCAGCCCTGAAATCGTGTTCTCTTGTCTGGATCTTTCTTCAGGTTTCAGTATCTCCTTGGGATAAAATTTCTAGAAGTAGAATTGCTAGGTCACCTGAAACATGTGTTTTTATGGTCTTTGATACAATTTGCCAAATCGTCCTCTCTGCGTGTGTATATACATGTCTATGTTTGGGGTATGGGGGTCTATGTCTGTGTATGTGGTGTGTGTGTGAGATGTGTGGTATGTGTGCGATGTGTGACGTGTCTGTATATCTATATGTCTGTGACGAGTAGGTCTGAGTGGTGTGTGTCTATGTACGTGGGTTGTGTGTGTGGTGTGTATGTGTGTGACTTGTGGTGTGTAGGTGGTGTGAGCATGTGTGTGAGCACTCAGTCCCGTCTGACTTTTTGCCACCCCATGGACTGCAGCACACCAGGCTCCTCTGTCCATGGAATTTTCCAGGCAAGAACACTGGAGTGGGCTACCATCTCCTCCTCCAGAGGTGCTGTGTGTGTGTTCTCAAATGGTACATGATGAGATAGTTTCCTGGGCATATAACACACACGTGTGTGTGTGTGCTAAGTCACTCCAGTTGTGGCCGATTCTTTGTGACTCTAGGGACCGTAGAGCCCACAAGGACCATGGACTTACGGACCATAAGTCCATAAGTTCCTGAGGCTCCTCTGTCTGCCTGATTCTCCAGGCAAGGATACTGGAGCCTTGATTAAATATTTGTTGTTGTTCAGTTGCTAAGTCATGTCTGACTCTGTGACCCAATAGACTGTAGCATGCCAGGCTTCCCTGTCTTTCACTATCTCCCGGAGTTTGCTCAAATTCATGTCCACTGAGGTGGTGATACTGTCTAACTGTCTCATCCTCTGCTGCCCTCCTCTCTGATGAAATATAATCATCCTTTTTTCACATATGCAAGACACACAGGGAATGTTTTGTTGGTTAACTTGCATTTCTTCAATTACTAATGAGCTTGAACATTTTTGGACATTTGTTAACCACATATTTTTCTTTCTTTGCTAATATTTTCTTGTGGCATCTTGTGGTAGATTTTAAGAGCACTTTATACAGTAGGGATATTGATGCTTTATTGTGTGAGACAAATGCTTTCCTTGTTCTTAATTTTATGATGTTGACTTTTTATATAGATAATTTTTTAATGTAAATATGTACTTTTTTTTAATGACATGCATTTGCTCTCCTTAGAAAGGCTTATTTGAAAGACTATTTGATCACATTTCCTTCTGACACTTTATAGTTCCTTTTTTACATTAAAAGCTTTAATCCATTTGGAATATGTTCATTATATAAGTAAGGTTGTGATCTGCCTTTATGTCGTTTTTAAATGGTAGACTAACTCTTCATATTATCCATTAAATAGTCCACTCCTTCCCACTGATGGGAAAGGTGCTCTTTATCATATTATAAGTGCTTCTAGACGGAGAAGGCAATGGCACCCCACTCCAGTACTCTTGCCTGGAAAATCCCATGGGCGGAGTTGCCTGGTAGGCTGCAGTCCATGGGGTTGCTAAGAGTCAGACACGACTGAGCGACTTCACTTTCACTTTTCACTTTCCTGCATTGGAGAAGGAAATGGCAACCCACTCCAGTGTTCTTGCCTGGAGAATCCCAGGAACGGGGAGCCTGGTGGGCTGTTGTCTATGGGGTTGCACAGAGTCGGATACGACTGAAGCGACTTAGCAGCAGCGGCAGCAGCAAGTGCTTCTAGAAGTGTTTGTATCTATTTTAAACTTTCTACTCTTAGCCTGCTGCTTTATAAAATATGCTAATGTCTACTAGTTGAATGTGTCCTCATTTTTATTTATTTTATTATTATTTTTGGTTGTGCTGGTCTTCATAGCTGCACATGGGCTTTCTCTATTTGCAGAGAGCAGAGGCTACTCTCTTGTTGCAGAGCACAGGCTTTAGGGCATGTGGGCTTCAGTAGTTGCAGCACATGGGCTCAACAGTTGTGGCTCGCAAGCTGTAGAGCACAGACACATAGTTGTGGCACGTGAGCTAAGTTGTTCTGAGGCATGTGGGATCTTTCCAGACCAGGATCGAACCCATGTTCCCTGCATTGTCAGGCGGATTCTTATCCACTGTGTGTGCATTCAGTTGCCAAGTCATGTCTGACTCTGAGACCACCATGGACTGCAGCACACTAGGCCTCCCTATCCTTCACCATCTCCTGGAGTTTGTCCAAGTTCATGTCCATTGAATCCATTGATACCATCCAGCCATCTCATCCTCTGTCACCCTCTTCTCCTTCTGCCTTCTATCTTTCCCAACATCAGGGTCTTTTCCAGTGGGTCAGCTTATCCACTGTACCACCAGGGAAGTCCATGTATCTTCATTTTTATTTTAGAAACTATCTGGCTGCTCTCTTGTTTTTCCTCTTTTGTATGAACTTTAGAAACAGTTGATCAAACTCTAGTCCACCTGTACATCAGTTTAGTTTAGTATCACACAGGAATGGATGGGAAGATAGTCCTGGGCCCTGAATCCCTTGTGTTCTGTGACCCTTTGCCTTGTATTCTTCTTGAGTCCTGGTTTAGGTCATCAACCTGAGGCTTAGCTTACAGATCTAGAAAGTGCTCGGTTCTTGTATGTGGCCTCACCTCATCTGGAAATACTGTTGGATACCTGGGGGGCTGCTCATCAACCCTCCATATCTCCTCAGATCTCAACCACTTTACTATATCTTCCTCATCCTGCCTTGTGTTCTGGGTAATTTCCTCAGCTCCATATTCCAATGAATAAATTCTACCTTTAGGCATGTCCAGGTGATTATTTAAGCCACCTCTTTAGCTTTGGATTTTGATTTCAATTAATATACTTTATGAGATCTTCCATTTGTGGTTTTCATATCTGGTTGTTCCTTTTTATAACTGCCTGTTTTGATTCCTAACCTCTTGTTCTTTATTGATGAATGTTTCCCCCTCACTCCTTCATCTCTGAAAATCTTAATAGTCTACTTAAGACCTTTTTAGTCACTCTTTTCTCTCTCTTTCCTTTGGTTTAAATTTACCCGTCTTTGGATTTGTTGATGACTCTCCTAGAGTTGGATTTTCTCGTGTGCCTTGCAATTTTTTGACAGCTCATCTTTCATGGCAGTTGTATTTTCACACCACACTCGCTCGTTCTTGGAAGTTTCAGGTTATCTTGTCTGAGCACTCCCCAGATCAGAATTTAGTGGCTTAGGTTTTCTTTTTTCTTTTTATTGAACTCTAGTGTTCACCCTGAGATCTCCTGTTTCATTTCTTATTCAGAGAACCGACCTGATTCCAAGGTGTTGTGTACACCTCTGCTTCCTCTCTCAGTTGATTGTTTATGGCTGAAAAGCAGGGAGCAATCAGAGCTGATTTGAGCTTCTACTCAAAATCAGGGAGCCTAGTCTCAGCCCTGGTTTCCTGCAAGGATCCTGGCTACTCATTCAGCCCCTGTCTCCTCATAAAGCTTAGATGACTGTGCCTTAGAGCTTCAGCCTCACTAGACCATCACGTTTTTGCTTTTTCTGAGCTAAGGGGAATTCCATCTTGTTTTCTAATATGTACTTTTAACTTTTAAAATCATTTTGTCTGTCATTCCTATATGTTTGCGGGGGCAGGTAGGAAAGACTTCCATATCCATGATACTAACTTGCGTTGTCTAGTCACTAAGTCATGTTTGATTCTTTTGCAACCCCTTGGACTAGGACCCCTGCCAGTCTCCTCTGTCTACGGGATTTCCCAGGGAAGAATATGGGAGTGGGTTGCCATTTCTTTCTCCACGAGATCTTTCCAACCCAGGTATCAAACCTGTGTCTCCTGCATTATAGGCAGATTCTTTACTACTAAGCCACCCAGGAAGCCCCATATTAACTAAATATCTCCTTTGTCATTTCTTCCAACTACAGTGGGCTTGGGAATCATGACCTAAAAAGTACAGCCTCACTTATGTTTGAGGAGAGAAAACTCAAGAAGATGTGGTCCCGTCTTCAATTAGTGTTCAAGAGACAGAGCTACTGAAATAGACGATTATGCCAAGGGCTCAAAGTAACTAATGAGAGGGGGTAGGGGAGGGGTGAGAAGACTCAGCATTTAGCACATCTGTTCTCAAACTCCGGCAAACCTCCGAACTCCCCAAAGGGCTTGTTAAAACACTTGCAGAGTTTCTTCTTTTTTAAAAATAATTTTATTTATTTATCGACTGTGTTGATCTTCGTCGCTGCACTGGCTTGTCTCTGGTTTCGGCACGTGGGGACTACGCTCTAGTTGTGGTATGCAGGTTTCTCATCGTGGTGGCTTCTCTTGTTGCAGAGCACAGGCGTTAGGCCTTGTGGGTTTTCAGTAGTCGCGGCTCCCAGGCCCTAGAGCACAGGCACGATAGTTCTAGTGCACGGGCTTGGTTGCGCCAAGGCTTATGGGATCTTCCCAGATCAGGGATCAAACCTGTGTCCCTGCATTGGTAGGTGGATTCTTTACCATTATGCCACCGGGAAAGCCCCACTTGCAGGGCTTCTGATTCAGCGGGTCTGAAGGCCAACCTGAGAATCTGCATTTCTAAGGAGTGCTGGGTGATGCTGATGCTTGTGGTTCAAGGACTACACTTTTTTTTTTTTTTT
>SJYV01001548.1:0-16882 GCA_006410875.1 Neotragus pygmaeus | reverse complement strand
GTGACCCCATGGACTGCAGCACGCCAGGCTTCCCTGTCCATCACCAACTCTCAGAGCTTACTCAAACTCATGTTCATCGAGTCAGTGATGCCATAAGAGGTCTTAAGAGATGATAAAGAGGTTTAGTGCCTACCTGTAGGGCCTGATGCAGGTCTGTAAGAACTGGTGTGGCCTGAGATTGGGGAAGGACACAGCAGCCCTGTTTTTGTAACCAGTCTCCTTGTACTCCCTCTTGTAACAATCGTGTGTTTTCGGGGAGGTGAAGAGGTTTTCTGTTGGAGGTTACTATAAGTTGTTGAGCTGGTGATTGGAGTGAGGCTTGTTTTCCTTCTCTGTCTGCGGTGTTGTTGCCCCATGAAATGAGGTCTGAGGCCCCATGGTGACCTTGGCAATGTATGATGCCTACTTCAGTTGGCATATTAGCTGCTTTTAAAAGTTGGAGTATGAGCAGGGTGTTAGTTATGGGAGAACCTTTGGCAGATAGGAGCCCTCGCTCCCTCCAGATGGCAGCATGTGAGTGTATGATGTGGAAAGCATATTTAGAATCAGTGTATATGTTTGCTCTCTTGTTAGCTGTGAGGGTAAGTGCTCTAGTTAGTGCGATAAGTACTGCCTTTTGGGAAGAGGTTCCCGAGGGGAGAGGCTGGGATTNCATGTGAGTGTATGATGTGGAAAGCATATTTAGAATCAGTGTATATGTTTGCTCTCTTGTTAGCTGTGAGGGTAAGTGCTCTAGTTAGTGCGATAAGTACTGCCTTTTGGGAAGAGGTTCCCGAGGGGAGAGGCTGGGATTCAATAATTTTGGTGTCAGAGACAACTGCCCATCCAGCTACCTTTTTTCCTTCTGATGTGGTAGAGGAGCTGCCATCAATATACCAAGTAAAGTCAGGGTTATTTAAAGGCGTTGAGGAAATGTGGGAGAAATGGGGCATCAGGTCCTCTAATGCCTCTTTGCAAGTATGGGTGGGGGCGCAGAAGAATTCGGGATAAGGGTGGCAGGGTTGAGAGTAGGACAGAGTTCAAAGGAAAACGGGAGATTCAAGAAGGGCGATGTGAATTAGTTGAATGTGTGCAGGAGACAGAAGGGTCATGGATTTGAGAGACAGTCCTTAGAGTTGCGTGGTGGATGAATGACCGTGGGTCTCCAAAAGGAAGTTCTTCACCTTCCTGAGTGAGGAGTGCAGCTGCTGCCGGAGCAGGTAGGCAGGCTGGCCGTCCTCGAATTGTGGCATCTGCTTTGACAGATAAGTAACAGGGGTGATGAGGGGCCCTAATTTTGTCTCAAAACTTAGGGCAATTTTGTGTCTTTCAGCAGAGTCTAAAGGGGCAAGAAAGGTCAGGAAGTGTGAGAGCTGGGGCTGAGAGCATGGCTTGCTTAAGGGTTTAAAGGCTGAATGGATATTTGATTTTATCTCTAGTTCTGAAAGATCTCCTCTGGTGGCTTGATACAGGGGTTGTGCCAAGAGGGCAAAATTAGGAATCCAGAAGTGTAGATATCCAGCTAACTTCAAGAAGGACAGGATATCTGTTTTTGATGTAGGGAGTGGTAGGGTAGATAAAAAGGAGTTTCTATCAGTAGTAATAAATCTTTTGGTTGGTAATAAAAGGACTCTCCTTGGAAGAAAAGTTATGACCAACCTAGATAGCATATTCAAAAGCAGAGACATTACTTTGCCGACTAAGGTCCGTCTAGTCAAGGCTATGGTTTTTCCTGTGGTCAAGTATGGATGTGAGAGTTGGACTGTGAAGAAGGATGAGTGCCAAAGAATTGATGCTTTTGAACTGTGGTGTTGGAGAAGACTCTTGAGAGTCCCTTGGACTGCAAGGAGATCCAACCAATCCATTCTGAAGGAGATAAGCCCTGGGATTTCTTTGGAAGGAATGATGCTAANAGTTGGACCATGAAGAAGGCTGAGTGCCAAAGAATTGATGCTTTTGAACTGTGGTGTTGGAGAAGACTCTTGAGAGTCCCTTGGACTGCAAGGAGATCCAACCAGTCCATTCTGAAGGAGATCAACCCTGGGATTTCTTTGGAAGGAATGATGCTAAAGCTGAAACTCCAGTACTTTGGCCACCTCATGCGAAGAGTTGACTCATTGGAAAAGACTCTGATGCTGAGAGGGATTGGGGGCAGGAGGAGAAGGGGACGACCGAGGATGAGATGGCTAGATGGCATCATGGACTCGATGAACGTGAGTCTGAGTGAACTCCAAGAGATGGTGATGAACAGGGAGGCCTGGCGTGCTGCGATTCATGGGGTTGTGAAGAGTCGGACATGACTGAGCGACTGAACTGAACTGACTGTTATTATTAGTACCTCATTGCTCTCAAATAAGCCCTGTTTCTCTGTCCCCGCTGTGCCTTCCTGCAGAACTGCTTAGACCACCTCCATTCATTCGTGCATCCCTCCTCTCCCCTCCCAGCAGCCAGGGAAGAGGCCAGCAGGTGGGGTCCTACCCTGGCCAGGGCTATCCCTACCCCCCATCTCAGAGGGCTGAGGGACGGCCCATGCCCTCCTCTTGAGACCTTTCCAATCCTTCCCAGTCCCTACATACTCTCACCTTGGAGGCTGTAGTTTCTTGAATGTGTCCCTCCAAAATTCATGTTTACCCCAAACCTCAGACTGCGACCTTACTCAAAAACAGAGTTTTTCCAGACATCATCAAGTTACATTCAGCTCACCCTGGATTCATGCTCAGTTGCTCAGTCGCGTCCAACTCTTTTGTGTCCCCAGGGACTGCAGCCTACCAGGAAGGGAGAGGAGGGATGCACGAATGAATGGAAGTGGTCTAAGCAGTTCTGCAGGAAGGCACAGCGGGGACAGAGAAACAGGGCTTATTTGAGAGCAATGAGGTACTAATAATAACAATCAGTCAGTTCAGTTCTTGCCATGGGATTTCCCAGGCAAGAGTACTGGAGTAGACTGCCATTCCCTTCTCCAGAGGATCTTCCCAACTCAGGAATTGAACGCTCATCTCCTGCAGCAGATTCTTTACCAGTGAGCCACCTGGGAAGCCCATTAGGGTGGGCCCGAAATCCAAAGACAGGCATCCTTATGAGATGAGGAGAGGACACAGAGAGATACAGTCAGAGAAGGCGCCGTGCACGGACGAAAAGACGGGAGTGATGCCGCCACCAGAAGCCGGAAGAGGCTGGGAAGCGTCCTCCCCTAGAGCCTTTGGAGGGAGCGCCGCCCGCCCACACCTTAACTTCAGACTCCGGACCTGCAGAACCCTGAGAGAATGAATGCCTGTTATTTGAGGCCAGTCGGTTTGCGCTTGTTTGTTCAGCAGCCCCAGGAAACTAAGACAAGGCCGTCGCACCTTGTGAGCACCCGTGTCCCTCATTAAATACCGTTTACAGCNCCGTGCACGGACGAAAAGACGGGAGTGATGCCGCCACCAGAAGCCGGAAGAGGCTGGGAAGCGTCCTCCCCGAGAGCCTTTGGAGGGAGCGCCGCCCGCCCACACCTTAACTTCAGACTCCAGACCTCCAGAACCCTGAGAGAATGAATGCCTGTTATTTGAGGCCAGTCGGTTTGCGCCTGTTTGTTCAGCAGCCCCAGGAAACTAAGACAAGGCCGTCGCACCTCGTGAGCACCCGTGTCCCTCATTAAATACCGTTTACAGCCAGTAACACAGGAGCGAAGCCACGTCCCTGCCGACCAGCAGCCCTCCGTGACATTTTGTAGATGTTTCATTAAATTTGTATTGATTACGATTTTGCGATTTCTTTTCCGTATTTCACAGCCAATGATGGCTTTCGCCAGGTTTCAAATGTTTTCTCAGCCTTTGAAAAGCCTACCGCCCGAGGGCACCGTGCCCCTGAGGCCTGGTCGATGGAACACCCCACCCCCCTTGCTGCCCTCCCTCCTGCGGGTGCTCTGAGGAGCACAGTCAGGGGCCCAGGGCCTGGCCCAGGGACTCGTGCAGAGCCCTGTAGAAGTGTGGCCAAGGGCGTGGGCTGCAGGTCAGCGGAGACCCTCTCTAGGCCCCCTGGCCTCCTCCAAGCCTCTGGAGAATGGTGGAGATGGAGACCCTGGGAGAGCAAAGGTCAATGCCTGACCCCGGGGGCAGCCCCCATCTGTCCTGCCTTCCCTGTGTTGATTTCCCTCCCCCACTCTTGGCTCTGCAGCCCCCTCTTCGCAGCTCTCCCGTGCCCCCCGAGTTCCTGCCCAGTCACCACGTGGAGGGCCCCTCCAGCCTATCACCCCGCTCGAAACTGACGAGGTTCAAGAGATCCTTGGGAAATCTCCAGCCACATCCCTGCAGGCCAGGGTGGAGGTGCACGGTCTGGCCGCTCATGGTGCTTCCTTCCCCGCTGGCAGCCAGGAGCCCGGATCCCCTCTGCAAGAGTGGGCTCAGTGTGGTTGCACATCCCACTTCCTGCTGCAGTGGGAGGACCCCAACCTCTCCCCTGTGAGGTCAGGAAACAAAGCTGGGGGTACTCCTGGGGCCATGAACACACCTGCGGAGGCAGAACAAAGGCGCACCTTCGCTTCTGAACCGAGGAAAGCGACAGCGGCGCGGCGGTGAGCCCGGCGCGGCTCCCTGGGCTCCCTGTCTCTTCATAAGGAGGTGTTCTGGCCAGTCCTGCTTCATAGGCGGCTGAGCCTGGAGTCACTACTGTTGGCTCCCAAGCCTTCTCTCTCTCTCCCTCCTGCAGCCATAACTCTCCTAAACATTATCTCACAGTCTGTGTCCTGGGTGTGCTGCATGCACCCAAGCAGCGGTGGAGTCAGGGCGTCCTGGTAAAGCGGCAGCTGCCGCTTTAGGGTGAAAGGTGAAAGGTGAGCCAG
Source organism: Neotragus pygmaeus (assembly GCA_006410875.1). Taxonomy (NCBI): domain Eukaryota; kingdom Metazoa; phylum Chordata; class Mammalia; order Artiodactyla; family Bovidae; genus Neotragus; species Neotragus pygmaeus. The sequence goes on along the minus strand of SJYV01001548.1, from coordinate 12,084 downwards.
CCGGGTTTGCCTGGCCCTGCTCTTCTTATCCTTGCATCCTGGGCAGCTTTCACCTCCCTTCATCCTCCATTCTTCCTTGGGCATCTCATCTGCCTTCTCCATGGACCCCGGAAACTTCCCCAGCACCCCCAACACATCTCCCAAGGGCCACCTGTCTGCCCGTCAGCGAGCCAGGGCCTGGCCTGTGGCTGGACGGGGCAGTGCCCTTAGATACCTGCAGAGGGCGTGAATGAGGAGGGTCCCCACCCCTAGGAGGAGGCCCAAGCTACACCCAGCAAGTGAGCCAGTTTGCTTTCTTCATTGCTGACTTGGAGCCATCACTGGTGACCTGTGACCTCCCAGGGGGAGACCCAGAACCCCAGATTCCATCGACCTCGGGACTTAACCATCCAGTCTTTCAGGGCATCCGCCTGTGTGAGGGCACCGGCATCACCCTTGCAGCCCTGCACCGCGGCCTGGGACAAGAGTTACTCCTCTCACCTGGGGTGCCACCCCCTCCATCCCCGACCCGGGCCATTTTGATGGATTCCACTTGTAAACATGGAGACGAACAGCACCCAGATGCCCAATCTCTACATCTCTTTCCACTGTAAAGCCCCAAGACCTTGATATCTATGCTAACTTTTAACTTCCTTTTAACTAAGAATTAGCTCAGAGGTAATTTCTTCCATCACATTGATGCAAATCAAGGCAGAGTAAATGAAATGTAAAGCAAAATTAGCCCCGAAACCTCTTCCTTGTCACCTTTGAATAATATGATGACAAAGCAACTATTTGATCTCTCGGGCTTAGAGTTTTTATTGCTGGACATGTCGAAAGGAGATGTGATTATAGGGCCTATTTATCAAAAAGATTAAGGAAATCGAGGGATGGGAATTGGTTTGCAAGAGTTCTGGAAATTATATCAACGTGACCCTCTAGGTCTGCATTTTTCATGCTGTGTCCAGCAAGTTTCTCGCATCCTGCTGTTTTCCCTCCTCCCTCCCAGCTCCCCAGATCAATGCTCATGAATAAGGTTGATCCAGAGGGACTGTAAGAGCAAGAGGCCACAGAGAACCCCTACCTCCCATCCCAGGACGGAAGGATGGAAGCCTGACCGACCCGACTCAAGGCTGGCTGGTAGGAGAAAGACTTGTTTTCCTCAAACTGTGTTACCAAGGATACGGCATCCAGTCCTCCGAATCTGAATGAAAGAGCCTGGTTTCCGGTTTTTTGTGTGTGCATTTCATAATTTAGAATATGTTTGGTTTTCATTTGCAACCCGGCCTGCCGGCCCATCCTCCCCACAGCTCTGCAAACTCACCCATAATGAACACGAATAAATCAAACCTCAGCTCCAGCCTCCACACGAGGAGGAGTTTGGGGGTGTTGGGATGATCAAAGGGTTCTCCTGGTTGGGGGTTCTCAAGACTTACGTGGGGGCTGTTACTCCAGGGACTTTTACAAAATGCACAGGCTTGGTCCCCACTCCCAGGGTAAGGCCAGCAGGTCTTGTGGAAGTTCCCTGGATGGTTCCGGGGCACACCATGCTTGAGAACCAAGTCTAGTACTCTCACTTCCAGTGAGGCAACGGAGGCCCTATGGGGCTGGGGAGGGGGACGGGAAAGTGTCCAGGAACAGATGGCCATTAACAGCCGCCCCCGGCAGTGCAGGGGAGAAGGGAGCAGAGGTGCTGTTCCTGGCTCTGCCTCTTGCCAGCTGTGTGACCTTGGGCAAGTTGCTTGATGTCTCTGTGGTCAACTTCCTTAGCTGAAAAAAATGGAGGCAGTACAGCCTGTCTTTTTGCTGGGCTGGGGAGAGGCTTATGGGAGATCACACCAGTGTATATAGGATCCCCCCGCAGCCCCGCCACCAGCATCCAGTATAACTACATCCAGCACGTGTCTCTGTTGAGCCTGCGCCATAATGAAGTGGGGCCTTGGAGGTGCTGCACCCCAAGTTCCCAGGGCTTCTGCCTTAGCTGGCCACTGTAGACATCTCCAGGGATGGCCGTCTCTGGCCCCATCTGCCCTCCAGGGGGCAGCGAGCCACCCAGGATGCCCGGAATGCCCTGGCTGCCCAGGCGCCCCCACTTGATTCTTTCTGAGCCTGGAGACGCACACACAATGTCCCCACCTTGGCTGCTAGAAGTGACATCTTTGCACCCACAGCCCCTCTGTCAAAGGCTCTGCAAACCCCACGAGTGCCTTTCTGGAAAAGAGCTCCCCACCTTGAAGGCTGTGTTAGTTTCCTAGGCTGTCATGACAAATAGCCACAAACCGGGTGGCTTAAGACAACAGACATTCGTCTTTTCATGGTTCTGGAGGCCGAAAGTGTGTCAGCAGGGTTGGTTCTTTCTGGAACCTCTGAGGGAGAATCTAGTCCAGGCCTCTCTTCTCTTCTGGGGGCTACCATCAATCTTTGGTGTTCCTTCCCCGGCTTGTAGCAGCATCACCCCAATTTCTGCCTCTGTTGTCACATGGCTTTCTTCCCCCGTGAGTCTGTCTTCTGTCTCTTACCAGGACACTTGCCATTGGATTTAGGGTCCACCCAGTGAATACAGATGATTGCATCTTGAGATCCTTCACTTAATTGCTGCAAAGACCCATTTGCCAAATACCCTCACATTCACAAGCACTGGAGGTTAGGACTGAATATATCTTTGGGGATCACAATTCAACCCACTTCAGAGGGGATTTCGGGCTTCCCCAGTGGCTCAGTTGTAAAGAAACTGTCTGTCGTGCAGGAAATGCAGGTTTGATCCCTGGGTGGGGAAGATCCCCTGGAGGAGGACATGGCAACCCCTCTGGTATTGTTGCCTGGAGAATCCCAAACAGAGGAGCCTGGCGGGCTACAGTCCATGGGGCCGCAAAGAGTCTGACACGACTGGAAAGACTGAGTGTGTATGCATAGATTTTTAATTCCTGTATTTTCTCAATGCTTAGAGCTTTCTTTCCTTCCAAATTTTAATGTTTACATCCACATGTATCTTACAAACAATGCAGTATTTCTGCCTCCCCCCAAGCTGCTGTTAAATCAATGGTAGTTGTGTCTTCTCGTGTATCATGAGCTGATGTAGTGCTGGTCAAAGGAAGCTCTTGGGCCTCCAGGTTGGGGACGCCTTTTGCTGGAGGCTGGAGATGGGAGGGCCCGAGGCCAGCCGGGCCTCTCGTCCTTTGCCTTGGCACGGCCACTTGCCAGCCAAGTTGGGCCACCCCAGACTGAGACTCCGAGGGCTTTGGACCAGGTCTCCCCTCGGGGTGTGGGGCAGCTTTGCTTTCTCACCACCACTCCTTTTGGCTGTTGGTTCTGGGGCCAGCACCCCACAGCCTACAGCCCTCCGGGGAGGTGGGGGAAGCAGGGAAGGGCCCTGCAGCAAACCCCACAGCGATTACTTTCCATTAATTCTCTCATCTGTTCCCATCGCCCTTCTCACCCCAAGGGGCTCACTCATGACCCTTGGAACCCCAATGGTTAGAAGTGTCATGACCTCAGAGAGGACCCCACTGTCCCAAGCCACGTCCCTCCCTTCTCATCCCATCATGTACACACACAGCTAGTCTGACAACTGTAATCATGTTGCTAATTTTTTGTTGTATTTTTGTCGTTCCTGCCAATCAGGCTCTAGCTTCATGAGCGCAGTGCCCCCAGTCCACTCACTCATCTCAATTTCAAGCACAACCTTGACCCTAGAAAGCACCCAGCAAATGACCGAATGAACAAATAAGCAAACGAATGTGACTTCAGTCCACAAGACACCCCCAGGAGAGATTTCACAGCCCAGGACGCTGAGCTCAGGAAGGTATACCAGATGGGGAGAGCACGCAGGTCTTGAGTAGGACTCCAAAGTCTTCCTAGCAACAACCGCGCAAGCTCATTAGACACGGCCGGCCATGCAGTCAGAGCTGATCCACAGAGGGTCCCCATCAGGAGAAGAGCAGGCTCAGTGTGGTGACACTCAGCCCCGCTCCTCAGGGTCCAGCCCGGGGGTCCTGGACAGGAGACTCCAAAGTGACAGTCTCCTTGCAGACCCCCCCCCACACATACCCCCACAAGAAAGACCAACCCCACGCGCCCACACCAATGTTCTGGGACTCCTGCTCCCGGCTGGTGACTGAGGGTGACAGGGTAGGAGATGGGGGCTCCAGGCCCGCCCACAACAACCTCACAAGCCTCCCTTTAAACCTGCGTGGTGTCTAGAACAGCTCCACCCAACTCGCTCTCCTACCCTCCCACCTGCTCTCGGAGTGCCCCTTACTCTGTGGGCTTCCTGCCCTCCAGTCTTTCCTGACACCTTCCCCAATTTTTCCCCCTGGGCGTTTCTCCGATAAAATTCTAGCAGGGTCTCCACTTTTCAAGGGCTCTGATGTGTGTGTGGGGGGGATGTCCCATCTGTTTCTGAGGGGATCTCTAGGGGCAGGGCTCCAGCTGGCATTCTCTGGGGGAGCTGGGGCTGGAGACAGGAAGCCCTGGCTGAGCCCCTCGAAGCTGGCAATGTGCTGGCAACTGGGCCTGCTGGTTGCGGGTGCTGAGAAGGGAGAAGCTTGCAGAATTAGAGGCTTTCAAATTCCAAGCGCTCGCATTGGACTCAAACGGGCTGCAGCATTATAAAAAATGAAAGGCTCATGTATTAAAACTGAAACTGGAAAACCCAGGGAGGTTACACTCCTCTTCTGGCTGATGCAGGACTCGAGCCTGCACTGGTGCCTGGTGCACGGCCGAGCATCCACAGGCAGGCGCTACCTTCCAGTAGCAAGATTGCCACTTCCAGCTCAGCCACTCGGGAGAATAGCCCGTGTGACACTGCTATGCTTCTGATTGGCCTGACCTGGGTCACATGCCCACCACTGACCAATCACTGGGGTTAGGGGGAATGAAGTGATCTAATTGGCCAGGCCGGGATCACATGTCGATCACTGGGCCCGCCAGGTGAAGTTTAGCTGCTGCAGTCCAGGTGGACCACAAGTGGAGTGCAACTACCTATGGGGAAAGTCAGGATGCTGGTGCCACAAGAGGCCCTGAAGGGTGGCAGCACTGTGGGCCCCGCTGGGGGAGCCCCAGGCCCCACAGGCACCCATTACACAGAGTCAGGGCTCAGGGGCAAGGACCTGAGACGTCCTGGTATGTTCCAGAACTTTCCAGAGCCTCACCTACCTCCCAGATCAATGGAAAACTGGGATCGTGAGGAGAGTTGGGATAGGAGAGCTGTGGCAGAGACGGGATTGGTCCTGAGGATACAGAACAGATATGCAGAGTCAGCATTAAGAAGGAAGAGAAAGGGCTTAGAGAGGAAGGGAGTCCGAATGGGACCCAGCCAAGAAGCCCCAGCGTGGATAGTGTATACACATCTGATAAGACTCTGTGAAGCAAATAAATAAACGAGGACCCCTAGTCTAGCCAGCCATGTTAATCTTGATAAATGAGTCTACACCCCGGGGCCCCTCATCTGCTCACAGCCACCTGATATTAATGTCCCTTTGATGCCTTTCACAGCTGGGCCCTGATATTTCCTGGTTTGGGACAACGGGGCATTTGGAATTTTTTTTAATGGCAGAATCTAGCAGCTAATTAGGCCATTACTCTTCAAAGATTTAATTTGCTTTGATGGGCCAATCTATAATTATATTTCCAAACAGCTTCTATTTAATTACTGCACAAAATGAATGAGGTCCTTGAGCAATTTGCGTCTGATAAACTTACCTCCTGTTTTAGTTCCTGAGACAAAGAAAGACAGAGGGTAGGGGGCTGGCGGGTAGAAGACAGATGGATGGGGTTGGGGATGGGGGTTGACACCTCTGGAGACAAGTATCCCCCCAGGAAAAGTGTTCCTCGGATCGTGTGGCTGAAACCACAGGAAGGACCGTAATGGGAAAGATGAGGCCCCACCTCCCTCTGGAGGGAATCAACAGATGGTTGGGGTGTTGGGGAGGGCGGTTATCACTAGAATGGAAGCCCCAGGAAGGCAGAGATTTTTATCTGTCTTTACTTCTGTAGTCCAGGTGCCTTGAGCAGAGCTTGGCTGCCACTAGATGCTCCGACAACACCTGTTTAGCAGGTGCATTGTGTAGACCTGATGGACGTCAAGGTTCTGTTGCGGAGAAGGCAAGTTGTTAATTTACACCCTGGCCCTCGGACAGCTCATCACCTAGTGAATCTAACAGCCCCCAGGGAAACTACGGTCAAACAGTTCAGCATCCATCCCCCCCTTTTCTGGGGATGTCTCTCTTGCTTCGTCGTGAGGGGCCACCTTGCCTCCTGAACTCCGTCCTGGTGTGTGTTATGAGTTGAATGCTGTCTCCCCTCCCCACAGCCACGTGTTGACGTCGTGACCCCGAGTTCTTCTGTGTGTGACCTTACTGGGAAGGAGGGTCACTGCAGCCATCATTAATCAAGATGAGGTCACACTGGACGAGGACAGGTGGGCTGCAATCCAGTGTGACCAGCGTCCCTGTAGAAAGGGGAAAACTTGAACATGAACACAGACGCAGAGAGAATGCAGGATGAAGACTGGAATGATGCTGCCACAAGCCGAGAAGCTCTCTGAAGCTGGGAGAGGAGCCTGGAGCGGTCCTCCGCTAACGCCCGCAGGGAGGAGCACAGCGCTGCCGACCACCTGGATCGTGGAATGTCCAGCCTCCAGAACTGAGGAATGGTGCATTTCTGCTGGTTAAGCCTCCCAGTTTGCAGTGTTTTTTAAATTTACTTTTTATTGGACTATACTTGCTTTGCAGTGTTCATTTCTGCTGCACAACAGCGCGAATCAGCTATACATATACAAATATCCCCTTCATCCTCAGCCTCTCTCCCATGCCCTGTCCTACCTCTAGGTCATCGCAGAGCATGAGCTGAGCTCCCTGAGTTTCGGGAGTTTTCATGGCAGGCCTAGCAAACTCTTACAGTGGGAGCATCAACCCCAACACCCTCACCTGCTGCAGCTAAGATGCTGGTCAGGTGGCCCCCCCCACACTCCCTGAAAGGTGACCCCCATGGCCGTCAGTGAGCCCTGGCATTCTCCACCAGTTAGGTGAGTCTTCCGTGGGGAATTTCTTTCCAACCTTCCCTTCAACTCTCTGGGTTATCTCCCCAGAACCTCCTGAGAACTTTGAGTGGCTTTCTGAATTCAGAATGTTTTTTAATCTTGCTGTCAGTCAGATGTGCCTGACTGACGTCAGAACCAAGAGCTGTCCCTGGAAGCCGGGTCTCTAGGCAGGGAGGGGGCGAAATCTCTCTGCCTCCCCGCGCAGCGGGCTTGCTCACGATGGAGTCATCGGCTCCCTCCTGCCCCAACCACACATGTTATTGCGCTCATACAGATCACGTGACTGGACCAGGGGATGCTGCAGTGAATAAGGCAGCAGGAAGGGAGATGATTAAGTGAGCAGTTTCAGTACAGCGGGGTGGGCGTTGTGACAAGGAGAGGGCGTGGGCACACAGATGAGGGGCCCCTCCCTCGGGGTAGGTGGAGTGGGTGGTCAGAAACGCCAAGAGAGTCAGGAGAGGATGGAGCTGGGGGACCGGCTGTCCTGTTTGCCTGGGACTGTCCCGGTGGTGACGTTGAAAGTCCCAGGTGCTGGGAAGCCCCAGGCAATGGGGGGAGTCGGTGCCAGGACAGCGCAACCGGGGGATACTTTGTGACTGGAGTGGAGAGAAGGGGTTAGGCCCTGAGTGGCCAGGGAGGTGGTTCAAGCAGTGATTCAGAGACTTTCTGGGGTTAGGAGTGACAGACCTGCTCCGAGACCCTGATGAGTACCGCGGACGCGCGCCTCCAACAGATGTACACGGCTGCTTGCTCGCGGCACTTTTCTCAAGCACACGGATGCTGTCGTTAGCAGCTTCACGGTTTTTGCAGATCCTGAGGTCCAGTGCTCCCCGCCTCCTGTCTATCAACAGCCCAGCTCCTCAGGCCACCTGTCCCGCCAAGAAACCCGCCCCTGTGCTCAAGGTAATTCCTAGGTCAGCTGCATTCAGGTCAGTTTATACCTATGGCAAGTAGGTGGTGGACCCAGGGCTCAAGCTTGGGGAGATCTGATGCCCAGAACTTTGCGTTGTCTACTGTCTCGATGCCTGATGTGTGTGTGTGAAAGAGAGAGTATGAGAAAGGTATTCATCACACCCCTTTTTATTTGAAGATAATATTAACAGATGAAGGAACAGCCTGCATTTGCCTGAAACACAAATGTGTAAGCAACTGTGTTCTATTCCAGAAGCTCCACCGAGAAAGTGGAACCTGATGTGCTGTGATGGATTCTCAGGGCAGCTGGACAGCTGTGCTCTCTCTTCTCCAAGGGGAGGGAGGTCACCAGTCTCTGGCTTTACCAGCAGCATCCGGAGCCCAGGAAAGAAACTGCGTTATTAATCATGTCCATCATGACACTTGGGCTTCCCAGGTGGCTCAGTGATAAAGAATCCACCTGTCAGGGCAGGAACCCCCAGAAGATTCCCCTGGGTCAGGAAAATCCCTTGGAGAAGAAAATAGCAACCCACTCCAGGATTCTTGCCTGGGTAATCCCATGGACAGAGGAGCCTGGAGCGCTGCAGTCCGTGGGGTTGCAAAGAGTCCGATACGACTTAGCGACTAAACAACCACAAGAACAAATCATGGCACTGAATCCAGGAAGCAGACAAGTTGGAACAACTAGGAAAACACACAGTAAATAACACAACCCAAGAAGGGAGGGACTTTCCTGCTCTTTCTTCAGTGTGACTGGGGCGGGGAGGCAGGGGCGCGTTGATTATTGATGGAGTTTCAAGGTCTCTGGAAAAGAGACAGAAACGTCTGGGGCTCCTGGGGAGGTGGATGTCACAGGCCAAAGATGCTGGAGGCTGGTCTGGAGTGATTTCTGGAGGTCCTAAAACTGATGTGACCTATAAATTACACCAATAGAAAACCCCTAAGGTCGGGCTTTAAAGCACTCGGAGTTTTCGCAGCCAGCAGCCAGAGGCCTGGCATTCATCAGTGGGGGCTCGGCCTGGACAGCAGATGGGCCTGCTCTGTGCCAAAATAGTGTCACTGCCTGCAGTGCAAGCCCACATGCTGGGATGAGACAGAGCTGGTCTGGCCCCGGCCCCCAGCCTTCGAGCCAAGCCGCTGGCTGCCATCCTGTGTCCCGGACTCTCCTCTCCAGGGACCCCCCCGGCTGGTGCTTCCCTGCCCTGAGCAGGGCCGTTTGGCTCGGACACCGGCCTGGCTGCCCAGCCATTACTCTCACTGCCTGCGATGGATGAACTGGGATGTGAAGGCGTCGATCCAGCCCAAATGGTAACCAGGACCATAGGTGGTGTTTTCAGGGGGTGGCCGGAAAAGAAACACTTTAGCCACAGGTCAAAGTGGAGGGAGACCCAGGCAGACCCAGCTGCAGCCTCGCCAGCCTGGAACAACCCCGGGAAAGAAACGGACCCCGCTGGAGGCTGCAAGGAGGAGGCGGCAGACGCTGGCTCCCGCTGGCACTGTCTCCGGCAAGAGTCTGGCCTCACCCTCCCCATTCTGAACGTCACCCACCTCCCTGGGCTGTTCGAGGGACTAAATGATGGACAATGGATTATTTTGCTTGGCCCGCCATAACACACTAACGCAGACTGAGTGGCTTACACAGCAAAACTTTATGTTTGCACGGGCTGGAAGTCTGAGATCAAGGTGTCAGCAGGGTTGGTCTCCCCTGAGGCCTCTGTCCTTGGCTTGTGGACGGCTGTCTTCTGTGTCCTCACGTGGTCCTCCCTCTGTGAGTCTGTGTCCTCGTCTCCTCTCCTTCTAAGGACACCAGTCATCTGGATGAGAGCCCACCCCAGCGACCTCGTTTTAACTTAATCTCCTCCTGTCTCCAGATACAGTCACATCCTGAGATACTAGGGAGATGGGACCTCACTGTGCGAATTTTTTAGAGGACATAATTCAGCCCATAACAAATGAGATGCTGCATAGAGATGCCAGATGCAGTGAAGGGGGTTAATAAACTTAGGCGAGTGTGATTCGGGGCGACTGAGAAGGCAAGAGGAATTCAGAGGGTGGAAAACTCTGCCGAGGTCCAGCATCTTAGCCCTTCTCTCCACGGGGAAGCCATCCTGGTCTTCTGCCGTCAATCCTTCCAAAATCATCGGCAGGTTGGTGACAATTCTCTGCAGTGAAAACACCACCAAGGCTTTTGGGGTAATGTTTCAAAGCTAGATTTCAGTTAACATGCCCCCCACCTCCAACCCAGGGGCCCAGGTGAAGGAGAGCAGGCATTTTTGAGGCCAGACAGTTTGATGCATTTTACCGGGCGCTGCTCGTGCATCCTGCTGTAAGCAATGTTGCCACCAGCATTTGTCCACTGCACACAGAACAGGGCTCCTGCCCCGACTAAGCCACACTGTTGAATAATGGATTACTTCTCCCCCGTCCTGCCTGGAGGCTCTCAGTAGCTGCAGGATCTGGATTCTTCAGAATGGAGCAGAGGCTCCCCGCTCCAGCTCTTTGCCTCCCCAGGCATGAGATTTCTCCCGAGGAGCCTTCGGGTCACGTTGCTACTCATCAGCACTCCTTTTTTCTTTCCCTTGGAAATCTGATGAGATCAAAGGGTCAGCTTTTGCCAGCAATGCCTGAAGACAGTGAGAAGGCAGACAGGCCTCAGCCAGCTCACGCCCCCGCGCCACGCTGCTGCTAATTCCTCCGGGAGGAAAGGCTGGGCCTCTCTTGCATGGGAGCAGCTCCGGCCCCCCTGCAGATTGATAAGTGGCAGTCCAGGTAAGAGGTGGATGAGTGCCTCCAAAATGAACACAGAACTGCCGGACGACCCAATATTTCTGCTTCTGGAGCTATAGCCCGAGTAACTGAACAGTTAATTGCACACACGTGTTCACAGCAGCGTTGTTCACTGTAGCCAAAAGATGGAGGCAACTCACGTGTCCGTGGACAGATGATTCAAGTGTGGTCTGTCCACACAAGGGAGGATCGCTCAGCCTTAAACAGGAAGGGAATTCTGTCGCAAGATAGATGCATCCTGGGGACCTTGTACTCAGTGAAATAAGCCTGTCACAGAAAGGTAAATACGGTAGGGTTCCACTTACGTGAGCTCCTTGAAGGAGTCAGATTCATAGAGACAGAAAGTAGCAGGGTGGATCCCAGAAGCCAGGGAGGGGGAGACGGAGGGTTCGTGTTGAAAGGGGACAGAGGGTCACTTTCACAAGATGAAAAGGCTCCGGAAATGGATGGTGGTGGGGGCTGTACAACAGGGTCAGTGAGCTTAGTGTCACTGAGCTGCTTACCTAGAAATGGCCACAACGGTACATATTCTGTATATTTCACTAATGGTGCAAATGAACCAGCTTGGAAGTGGTTAAGAGGCGTTACTCTCCCTGGAGCAGATAGGATGGCCCAGTGGGCACCCTCTCTGTGTCTGAGCAAACCCAGGGTGGGATCCCAGGTGTCTTGGTGCTGAGCCGCCCACCCTGGAATCTAGAAGAACCCCCCCCAACCCTGTCTCAATAAACCCCCAGGTCCAGAGCGCTCTGGGCCCCTGTCACGTGAGATTAAATTCAGAGATCGGGGCCCCAGGGAGGTATCGAGGCCAGTGCCCACAGGGAGGCCCGGCTACTGCATCTGGTCTTTGTGTCCAGCTGTGATGGAGGCCAGTGGAGGGCGTGAGTGGTCCAGACCAGTCGCTGCATGCGGGGCCTGAGGCGGGCAGGGCCAGGGACACGGGGTCTAGGCAGAGGCTCCGAGGGCTGGATGTGGCTGTGGGGAAGTCAGAGCAGCTCTGCATCCGTGGGGTCCTTTTAAGGCCGCGAGTTGTGGCTCAGAGTGACCTCAGGCCTGTCCCTGCCCGTCCCCAGGTTTCCTCCTCTGTCACACGAGGGCGGGTGGTCGCTAAGGACTGTCCCGTGAAGACGAACGTTTGCGGGTCTGTGTGGACACCGAGCGCATCCTGAAGGTGTGGAACCTCAGAGCCGGAGCAGGGTGGGAGACGCCTGGGTGGCCACCTGACCAGCCCAGTGACCTGGAGAGCTCGTCTCAGGGACTGTGGGCCCTGCTGCCCTCGAGTCGGCTCTGCGGGCTTTGTGGGGGGCCCTGCTCCCAGACTTTGCGGGGCCCTGCTCCAGCTTGAATGTCCCTTGTGACACTGCTGGGCC
>SJYV01001546.1:4682-20287 GCA_006410875.1 Neotragus pygmaeus | reverse complement strand
CCGCCCTGCCTGCGGTCCCTCCTCCAGCCGTTTAGCCCAGCCTGAGCCGCCAGACCCTGAGATACAACGATCTCCCCGCCTACCCCTCCCCTCCCACGCTGCGCTCCTGCAGGAGGCGGAACTGAGTGCTGTGAACGCACGAGTTCAGGACACGCCGCGCCAAAACACGCCGCTCAAGTATACTGATCATTTTGAGCTGAAGGCTCTTGAAAAACCGCTCAGTGCTGGGCGAGGCTATCTCTGAACTCCCCTCTTCTGCCTAAAAACAGATTCCCTAAAGGAGATCAGCTGTGAAAAAAATCCCCTCCTGGGGAGGTTAGAGGGGAAAAGAGCCCATTCATCTTGCCAAAAAGTCACTTACTCTCCCCTAAGTTACTAAAGGGGTTCCCTGGTGGCTCAGCCCATCGATCTGCCAGGCAGGAAAGGAGGGTTCCATCCCTGGGTGAGGAAGATCCTGTGGAGGAAATGGCAATCCACTCCACGATTCTTTCCTGGAGAATTCCATGGACAGAGGAGCCTGGGGGGCTACAGTCCAAGGGGTCGCAGAGAGTCTGACACGATTTAGTGACTAAACAAGTTACTAAAAACCTCCTCCCCTAATAGATGGGGATCATGCTCTCAAATTTTAATGCTTTTTTGGATATTCACTTTTTTCCCCTGTGACTTCCCCATGTATTTAATATTAAAAATGAATAAATTTGGATTTCTTTTCTCAAGTTAATCAGCCCTCTATTTATTCCAAAGACCCAGCATCAAACCTCGAAGCTAGAGGCAGAGTTTCCTCCCCTACCTGACCAGTCACATCGGAAAATAATAGAGATGACCCCCTGCCTCCGGCCAAGCCAGGAAGCGCATGGGTGCCGCTTGCAACTCTGAACGTCATCAGCTAGAACAGATGACTAACAGAGCAGGATGTCAAAGATCCAGACTGTGTGTCAGGCCAACGCAGAACTGCAGCACCTTGGGAGACCCCTACTCCTTTGGCTGCTCCTAGTTTGTGGTGTGGCTGGAAGGTAGAATCGGGCTTGCCTAGCGTGAGGCTCGGAGAAGGCAATGGCACCCCACTCCAGTACTCTTGCCTGGAAAACCCCTGGACACNAGCACCTTGGGAGACCCCTACTCCTTTGGCTGCTCCTAGTTTGTGGTGTGGCTGGAAGGTAGAATCGGGCTTGCCTAGCGTGAGGCTCGGAGAAGGCAATGGCACCCCACTCCAGTACTCTTGCCTGGAAAACCCCTGGACACAGGAGCCTGGAAGGCTGCAGTCCATGGGGTCCCTGAGGGTCAGACACGACTGAGCGACTTCACTTTCACTTTTCACTTTCATCCATTGGAGAAGGACATGGCAACGCACTCCAGTGTTCTTGCCTGGAGAATCCCAGGGATGGGGGAGCCTGGTAGGCTGCTGTCTATGGGGTCGCACAGAGTCGGACCTGACTGAAGTGACTTAGCAGTAGCGTGAGGCTTGGCTGGATCCAGATGAGGCCGACTCCCTTACATGCCTATCCCAGCAGCCTTTGTTTTCCTTCTGTCTTGGCTTGCTGCTAGCGAAAGAATTAACACCCTTAACCTCTGCCAGTTTGATGTATGATGCAGTGCACTCAAAAAAGCAACTGCTCTGTGACAACCTGGAGGATTAGGGGGATTCAGGATGGAGGGGATACGTGAATACCTATGGCCGATTCATACTGATGTATGGCAAAAACCATCACAATACTGCTGTGCTTATTAAAGGTAATTAACCTCCAATAAATAAAGTTTTTTAAAAAAAGAAGAAGAATTAACACCCATCCCCCAGTTGAGAGCTGACACGTGAACAGACTAGGCTGTCTTCAAAGGGAGACAGTCACCTCCACAAAAACTGAATACACATAAATTGCTCATTCCCAGGTAAGGGAAACACCAGAAAACAAAGAGCAATTTTTACAGCAGTCCTGTAGCTGAAATAAAGCTTTACCAGCCTGTAACTTTTTTTTTTTTCTTTTNTCTTATCGTCCCACCCCCTCCTCCCGCTAGTGCGTCCACAAGCCGGTTCTCTATGTCTGCATCTCCATTGCTGCCCTGCAGATAGATTCGTCAGGACCATCCTTCTTGCCAGGTCTCTTGGGAAAGCAGCTCTGCCCCAAAACATCTTATCCATACTCCTTGGCACATTTTGATTAGTGACAGATGAGCTAATAGTTGCAATTTGTCAAAAAAGTTATTTGGTTTTAAGATAAAAACAGCTCCTGGAACACTGAAGGTAGAGAGATACCAGATCACTCAATGTGCACAAATAGACTCTCCGCCCCCAACCCCCCGATTTCTGCAGGGTTCCTAGTTCTCAGAAAGTAAAACTAAACTGGTATTTTCTCTTTCAAGTAACTTTTTCACCATAAAGCTCAAAATTCTAGATATAGTTTATTTGGTTAATGATTTTGAAATTTATAAAACATGGAGCCTTTAATATTTGCACCATAGGATTAAAATAGTGTTACACATAACAATGTAAGTTCATTAATTTTATTTCTATAATTAATTCAGTGAACAACTATTTAGACAGCACTATTATGTACCAGAAGTTGTACTGTAGGCATAATAATGAAAAGGTGATCTTCTGTTTTGAAGAATCAACTGTGATAAAATTCTAAATATATATGGTAGAATGGATCCATTCATATGGGGATGTGAACAAAAAAGAAGATGTTTTCTTGGGAAAATATGGGAACATTCTTTCTCTGAGTACATGAAAACCAGGAGTGTGATTACTGTAAGAAAATTGGGGGCTCATGGACCAAGTATTAAAAAAAAAAATACACCAAGTCTATTAAGAAGATGGTTGGGGGAGGTTGACTCTTAAGCAATAAAATTATCTTAAAATTTGAAGGGATTTGTGTATGTTTGTAGTCTATCAATGGAAAGAGAGAGATTCCATCTACCAGAAAGAGAAAAATCTTTGTTATTGTTTAATGGGATGTCTGAGTATGTTCAGAAAGGATTACAAAGAGTAAACTAAAGTGGGTGAAACAGCCTGTGAAGAGTGTCTGGAATGATTGGTGGATAAACAGCTCCTCTGGCTGTTTATATTTGCACTGGGGAGTAAGTAAGCACCTGAATTTTAGTTAATCCTATTTCCCAAAGCAGTAATGTTTTCCATATTTGTACAGCAGCCCATGGAAGCCAAACAAAGGTAGATTTCCAGCATTTTGATGCTAAATCAAATATTTTTCTGGATCAAAGTCACAGACTTAATGTTGNGAATTTTAGTTAATCCTATTTCCCAAAGCAGTAATGTTTTCCATATTTGTACAGCAGCCCATGGAAGCCAAACAAAGGTAGATTTCCAGCATTTTGATGCTAAATCAAATATTTTTCTGGATCAAAGTCACAGACTTAATGTTGTCCATCTTGGGCTTTAAGCAATATATCTTTCCGCTTAACTGTCACATATAGAAAAGGTTACTGTGAATGGGAGACACATAAACCAGAAGTTACAAAATACTCCAGGTTGAGCTGTATCAGAGGAGAAGCGTCAACATGGTGAGCAAAAAGAATTTTGTAAGCAAGAATATGGTAAGGCTATTGAATGCTAGAATGGGTTATCAAAAAAGGTTGCAGAATTTTTATGTTTTGAGAGCTTTAAACTTACAACATAGATCCATTTAAGTTAAGAAAGTTTTAGAACAGCCTCTGACTTTGCACTATGACCCAGTTCAATCAGTACCATCACTAAGAAGCCTTTCTTTAGCCATCTAGAAAGATTTGATTATTTCTTTCTGTCTATGGTCATGTCACACTATCACAACAAATGTATAGAATTTTAGGACAAATTTTTTATATAGATTTTTCTATATTATAGCTCTTCTAGAGCATAGACACTCTCTTATTTATCAGCTGTATTTCAAGTTTCTAGTTGAGTGCTGGCAAAAAAAATANAAGACTGGTGGCCATAGATGAGAAATTTTGTGATGCATAAGGTGACCTCATCACATCTGGCCAACCCTCTCTTATTTATCAGCTGTATTTCAAGTTTCTAGTTGAGTGCTGGCAAAAAAAATAAAAGAAAAGTATTAAATAAATCCCCTATCTCTTCCATTCTACCTAAATTGGTCATCTCATTGTTTTCGGAACTGGCCCCACACATTCCAATTTCTTGTGTTTATACCATTTCTCTTATTTTGGAATGCACTTTCTCTTTTCCATTTGAGTAATTCTTATGTATCCTTCCAGCTCCAGCATGAATCTCACTTCTTTCATAGAGTCCCCAGGAGGTTAAAGGCTTGAGTGACCATTTTTTCCTTGGAAATCCTAAAGAATTTACTTACAGATTTGATGGATTTAAAAAAAAATGCATATCCCACAACTCCCCAACTAGTTTGTGAGCATCTGGGATCATTTCTTTTCCCTCTTTGTTACCTCAGTGCCTGGAACAGTGCTTTTTAGAGAAGCTGGTCAGTAATAAATAATATTTGGTAATGAGGGAGGTGAGAAAATGGCTAATCTCATCACTTAAGGAATTTTCTGTTGAAGATACTGATGTTAAATCTAATTTCTAAAGTCTACACACAATGGAGAAACAGGATCAACTTTTCCAGTATTTCAAAATAAAGGGACAGGTCCGCATTCATCTTCCAGAACCCTTGGAGCCAGATTGTTTTAGAACTTAGAATCTTTCCTCTTCATTGAGGTAGTACTCCCCATTAATATTTCACAATAAGTGGGTAAATAAAAACAACAAAGACTGTTAATATCCTCATGTTCAGATCTGGTTTGAGTTAATAAAATGAACCTCAATAATCTTAACTGTGTAGACTGTGAAGTCAAATTATTTGCTTGGTGATTATCTTGCAAGTCATACTGTTGATCTTGTAAACTGTTCATAGTCTGAAATTTAGCCTTTGCAGTTAATTCCGTATTTTTGTTTGTTTGTTTCAATGGGGGAGATGCCATCTAAAGTAAGTTCATAAGAAGACTGTAAAATCAGAATCTCAGGATTCAGCAAATAAATATTCTTAGAGTTTGGTGGCTCATACATGTAGGGTAATTTATGTATCAACTATTTTTTGGTGAGACTTCTGGCAAGAGTTTTTAAGGGTATCTGTTCAAAACAACTGCTTCTTCAGGTAGAATGAACTTGAAGGACAATGAACTTCAAAACATGGGAAAAACACCTTTCAATTGATTGACTCTCTCAGGAGCATATTCCTGTTTTTTCTATTTTTTAACTGTTCAAAGAGGATTTAGAAATAATAAACCACATTTATATTTGACCTGAACTATATACAGTATTTTATATTCTCAGCATCTAGTCTTCTTGGCTAGAGTTTCATTATATTTTGTGATCCAACATTCATGGATTAGTTGAGCAAGCTCTCTTGGCATGTATTTAGGTCAGTTTATTTGTTCACAGAAATGAGGTCATTGTCATATGGAAGCACTTAGTGTATTGTTTAACTAATACATTGGAACAGTGAAACCTAGAAAGCATTTTTTAAAAATCAAGTTAAAATATCAAACCACACAGTTTTTTTCCTTTTCACTCAGCATAAAATTGCTCCTAGGAATTGTGTAGTTAATATAACATCTGCATTTTCTAAACACGATTTTCTTTTTCAAAAATTAAAAAAAACAGATTTTGACAGGGAAGACCCCACATAGGATAGTGACATAAATGGATATTTAAAAAATAGAAGAGGATCAAAAAAGAGAATGGAGGTGAGAGATTGGAAGTAGGTGAGAGGAGGAGGGAGTGCTGAGTGGTGAGGAGCCTAGATGGGACACAGTGGCAGTGGATTCGGGAACACATTGTAACACATTCCCAGGACCCATGCAATGAAGGGTGTCTGGGGGTGCTTATAACCAGATCCTAAAAGGATGCGATTGTGAATATAAAAAGACAGCATCACACCTGAGAGGCCTCATGAAAAAAGAAGGAACAAACCATAGTAGATCAAAGGTAGCTGGCAAAGGAGAAAAGGTAACTTTGATATGAATGAGGAAACTGGGAAGGGATGATTATTAGTTGAGATTGGTGGCGTGTTGTTTTCCTCTAAGTTTCAGGCCGCTAATACCCAGGTTTTGTGTGTGTGTCACGGCCTAACCATGAAAGAGTGAGAATGGCCGTGCTGACAGATAGAAGGCGGGCTTACCTCTGTGCTGGGGACAGGCCAGTCGCTCTGCACCTCTGTGAACACACCTCTCCACAGATACTTGAAGGCAGTGTAGGTTTAAAAATAAAATAGGCCTATTAAATATAGACTAATTGGGGAGTTCGTCATATGTATGTAAACACAATGGTTGAGGTTCAAAAAGAAAGAACACAGTTGCTGTGACACTGTAAAATACATGGTGGTGTGTGCGCTCGGTCGTGTCCGACTCTTTGTGACCCTGTGGACTGCATCCCACCAGGCTTCTCTGTCTAGGGGATTTTCCAGGCAAGGAGACTGGAGTGGGTTGCCATTTCCTCCTCCAGGAGATCTTCCCAACCTAGGGATCAAACTCGTATGTCCCACGTTTCCTACGTTAGCAGGCAGATTCTTTTACCACTGAGCCACATAATGGCAGTAAAGTATTTTCCCTTCCCTAAAAGTGACTGTGGAGTTGCTCTGTGGAAATGGAGATAAATTGGTTCGGTTGTTTTTCTTACAAGTGACAGAAATCTAACTTGAACCATCTTAGGGAAAAGAAGATAATTTATTGGTTCATATAACTTGAAAAGTTCAGGGATTCACTTCTTCAGACATGACAGTCTCCAGTTACTTAAATAATGTTGTCAGGTGTCTGTTTATTTTTTACATCTCTTGGCTTTATTTTCTTTCTGTTAGCTGTATTTCTGTGTCAGATTCTCTTTCAAATGATAGGAAAGATGGTTTCACATATATTTGGATCAAAATAGCCCTTATAACTCTACCCTGGAGTATTCTACTTTGTATGAGTCCATTTGGCCACCTGATGGAAGAACCGACTCATTCCCTCAGGCTGGGAAAGATTGAAGCCCAAAGGAGAAGAAGGTGGCAGAGGATGAGATGGTTAGATAGCATCATCAACTCAGTGGACATGAGAAAACTCTGGGAGATAGTGAGGACAGGGAAGCCTGGTGTGCTACGGTCCGTGGAGTCACAGAGTCAGACACGACTGAGTGAACAACAAATCAGTCCCTTAAAGAAGGCTCCAAGTGATCTTCCCTGAAGTTAAGTACACCAGTCACTGAGTCTTAGGGAGTCTCTGATTGACAGGTCTGGATCTTGTGCATGTTCCCGGGATGAGAGAGATGATGTCTGATGATTAGCAGCCCCCATGACATCCCATGGAATGGAAGAAGTGGGGCTCTTGAGAGGAAATGATGAGAGGCTGAAAGCAACCTCAGGTGGGCTTAAAGTTATTGGTAGGATAGAAACATTAAAGCAAAAAAAAAAAAAAAAGGTGTCTGGGAGATGGGGGAAGGAGAGACACCCACCCAATAAATGCTCATCAATTACAGAGGAATTTAAGAAAAACTCAACACCTTAATTTCAGCCCTTGGAGAGTTCTGAAGCCAGAGAAAGCCCAGACTCCTGACCCACAGAAACTATAAAATTAAAATCTATTCTCTGTGCGGCAATAAATAGTTGGTATGCTGGGCAAGCAACACATCAACCCCAGGCAGCAGGACTAATGGGAAGCCCAGTGGAGTTGATAGGCCAGGTCATGAAAGGAGCAGCTGTAGGATAACTGGGAAGGAGCAAGCACTACAGAGTCTAGTAATGGCCTCGATGGATCCCCAAGGAGGTGCGTAAGATGAAGATGATGAATTTGCCAAATTCCCCATTCTTAGACGCTTTACAACATGGTGAAGACCCAATAGACCCCATGGTCAGAAAGAAGTTCAAAGCCCAACTTTGTTAAGAGTTACTGAAGTTGTCTTAACCTTACTTTTCTTCTCTGTGAAGTAGGACGACCTCTTATTTGGAGGATTGGCTGAGGTGCACGTGTCCCACTGTGCCTGACATGTAGGGACTCACAACACGTGGTCTTTATTGGTAGCTTGAACATTTTTTTGTCCTTGTCCAAACTTTCTAGTCCATGCTTGTCCGATTTACATTTCTGAGACACCACTCTCATTTCTCGATTTATCTTTCTGGCTGCCCCTTAACTTTGCTGCTTCTCTATTCTTTATTTTCCCTGAGATTCCATCATGGGTTTCCTCTTCCCATTCGCTATACTCTACCTGAGAAATATTATCACCAGGGAAACTACTCTTTCCTTTCCCAAACTTCCTTTGGGTCATAAACAGGAACTTCCACCCACACTTTCACACACATAGAAGCGCTCATTTGGAAGCAAGCTTCCATCTTCGCCATCCCTCTGATCTACTTTTATGCCTAGAAGTGGAAATGACTTTACTTTTTGATGACATTGGGAAAAGGGGACTCTGTGTGTAAACGCAGCTTTTGGATTGCTAGAGTTCTCCCTCTGTTTCTCTGTCTCTTTCCTTCTTACCCATTCCTCTTCTTTTCACCTTCTGTTTCCAAGTCTTCTGTGATATTCTTTTCTTGAAAGGAAGCATATTAGACAAGCCTGAGATGGTCCAAGTTGAGCAGGTAAATTCAGCTTTGTTTAATATGGAAGAAACAGCATCAGAATAAAGCATCAGAAGTGCTTTAAGAATTCAAAGTGTAAGTTTACAATGTTTACTGTTTCATTTCAGATAAGAATGATTAAGGAAGGACAGAATTTTATTGTTGATCTCATGTTGAACCTATAATGTTAAGACCATGTTAATCTCAAAGCTTATTCAAATATTTGCTATAGGAAATTGTGTTCGCTCACTAAAGTTGTAAGCTGTGTTTGTCCTAGGAAATTGAATTTGCTCACCAGCTTTGTGATAATTAACCCACTGACTGTGACTTCATTGATCTTAATAAAATTGACCCTTTCCGTATTTAAACTTGGTAAATTCTCTTTAGATAGGAATATATTTGAAACTCTTTGCCTAGATATTTGTTCCTGCTGGTTGTCGAGTTAAAATAAAATGTCAAACGTCATTCTTACACAGTACTGTTTGTGGTCCTAATCTTGTTTTTCCAATAATAATAAAGACCATATTTTGATTTCTATATTTTTTCTATAGTTCTTGATCAATTTTGAATCTGGAGAGGACGTTTAAATTCACCTGGGGACTTGTTTTCATTGTAACAGTCTACCTGGTAGTAAGGTTGAGGAGGCGGGAATGAATAATCCTACTTAATTCTAACTTGGGCAACTACCAACATTTTAGAAAAGACATCACCAGGATGGCATTATAGGAGGATTCTGAATTTTCTTTCCTTCTGCATTCCCATCTGCATTGCAGCCTTATTCGCAATAGCAAAGGCATATAAACAGGCTGAGTGTCCATTGATGAATGAATGAATTAGAAAATGTGATGTATGTAAACACAATGGAAATATATTCCAATGTGGTATACATTTGACCTTAAAAAAGAAGGAAATCCTGCCATTTGGGACAACATGGTTGAATCTGGAAGGCATTATGTTAAGTAAAATAAGCTAGGCACACAAAGACAAGAAGAATCTTTCTAAGTCAGTTTATAGAGAATTTCCCTACCTTTGATATATGATCTCCTTGGCTTGCCTTCAGCAAAGATCCTGTTATATTGATTTAACAAGAGTCCCCCTACTCTTGATGTCTGTTTCCTCATAGTAACTTTCATCGACTGACCTCTTCATCTTGTTCTTTGGCTATAAATTATTGCATATCCTTCTTATACTATACTGAAGTCTCCTTTTCCTTGATTATAATAGTTTCTGAATAAAATCCTACTTCACCAACTTGATCAGTGTTTGGCTTCAGGTCCCTTTGACAGTTTTAAGAATCTTCATTTATAGTCCTCTCCAGACTCCACAGATCTTGTTGTTGCTCAGTCACTAAGTCATGTCCAACTGTTTGTGACCCCATGGGCTGCAGCATGCCAAGTTTCCCTGTCCTTGACTGTGTCTCAGAGTTTGCTCAAGTTCATGTCCATTGCAGTCGGTGATGCCATCCAACCATCTCGTCCTCTGTCTTCCTATTTTCCTTTTGCCTTCTGTTTTTCCCAGCATCAGAGTCTTTTCCAGTAAGTCGACTCTTCATATCAGGTGGCCAAAGTATTGGAGCTTCAGCTTCAGCATCAGTCCTTCCAATGAATATTCAGAGTTGATTTCCTTTAGGATTGACTGGTTTGATCTCCTTGAAATCTAAAGGATTCTCAAGAGTGTTCTCCAGCACCACAATTTGAAAGCATCAATTCTTCAGTGCTCAGCCTTCTTTATGATCTAACTCTCACATCCACAGATATTAGGGGTGGGCTTTTTACCAAGCATTTATTATTTGCCTCTCACAGTGCCGTACTAGCCAATTGATAGGTCCTATTGCTGACCTCAGTTTACATACAATAAAACTTGAAACACGGAGATGTTAAGTAACTTTGTCAAATGTCTCCTAGCTCAGAAGAGTCAGAACTGGGCCTGGAATGGGGCTACTGCCTCAGAGATTGAACTCTTAGCTTCTGTAGAGCTGTTAAAATGGCAGTTGTGATCCACATTTATTTTGAAGTGAATAAAACAGACTCATTAACCACAAGTAGTGAGGTTGTCTGGAGATAATAATCGTCTGGGAATCTGCAACAAATTGCTCAGACTACAAGATTTGCCTTTTTAGACATGAGGCTAATTGTAAAAACTGCTTACATTAACCTGTAATTAGTTCTGTCTTAAGTAATATAACTGCATAATGGAAAGAGTGGGTAATCTTGTTCAGATGGGAGTTTCTTCAAATAAACGAGCAAAGGAATGGAAAGAATCTACTTGAAACCTGAATGGAAGTAGCTCTGTATCACTTATTGAGAAGTGTTAATAGGTATGGGAAAGGTAGACTTTTGCTTATCTTGAGATAGAATGACAGTGCTCAAGAATTCTCTATATATTGTTATATGTGATATATATGTTATACATATAATATATATTATATGTGCTATATATGTGATATATTAATCCTAAAGGAAATCAACCCTGAATATTCATTGGAAGGACTGATGCTAAAGCTGAAGCTCCAGTACTTCAGCCACCTGATGTAAAGAGCTGACTCATTGGAAAAGACCCTGATGCTGGAAAAGATTGAAGGCAGGAGGAGAAGGGGACGATAGAGGATGAGATAGTTGGATGGCATCATCGACTCAATGGACATGAGTTTGAGCAAACTCCAGGAGATTGTGAAGGACAGAGAAGCCTGGTGTGCTGCCGTCTGTGTGGTCGCAAGGGGTCAGATACAACTGAGTGACTGAACAACAAAATTTATATTATATAAGATGTATATACTTACATATATCTTTACTCATAAGATTTAGAATATACTCTACTAGCAGGCAGGGTCCACACTGTGTATCTTTTTTTTTCTATTAAATTTTTAAAAATTTTGTATTGGAATATAGTCAGTTAACAATGGCACACTGTGTCTTTAAATACTCAGTGTTAGAACAAATCTTTACCCACTCAAATGTTAGAATTGTCATCTAATTTAGAGCATTATCCCTGTTGGAACTTGGCCCTAGTGGAAAGTTTACAGATCTGCAGTAAACCTGTGTTTGTGGTTTGCTTCTTTGCTCATCATATTTATGTTTGTTCCTATTAAGATCAGTTTTTAATTTTAGAAATGTCATGTTTTTTGGCTCTTCATACGACCATGAATTTTCCAAGCTTCTGATGATTTGTAAACCACAGGACACAGCAGCTGAAATGCATTAATTTAATAATAGAGGTAGGGAAAAGTTTGATCTTATAAAAGTATCAGTTATGCAAATATCTCACACTGAACAGTGGCCTTAATGGTTGCCATGTTTCAGCCATAGCTTGTTTCTCAATGTACTTTTAGGGTTTTTTTTTTTTTTTGCATGTGATTATAGAATTCTGACTTATCACCAGGATAATTGAGTCTTTTTAAGATTTTCCTACTTGTCCCTTACTGTGTTTATCTTTCACAGTATTGCCTAAGCAAAGCATAAAGGAAATCTTGACTCATGGATGGAATCAGCAATGAAAAATTCTGTGCTGTCTCAGTCCCCTAAGTGAGAAAAGGTAAAAGTATTTAGAGAGACCATCAAGGACCCCTGGAGGTAGAAAAGCTACATCGCTGGAGAGGAAGAGTCAGCCATATTGACTGCTGCCTGTTAGGTATTCCCGTAGGTATTAGCAGTCAGCAGCCTTCATTAGGTATCTATATCTCACAGTAATCTCAAACATGTAACAACACACGAAACTGAATTCCCGATCTTGCCCTGACCCTATTACACCCTGCCAGATCTTCTCTATCTCAGTTTACAGTAACTGTCTTCTGCTAGTTACTCAGTTCAAACATCAATAAGTCATCTTTGTCTTTTTTTTACCCCATATGGATAAAGAACACCATTGGCTCTACTTTTCAAGTGCATCCAGTATCCAATAACTTCTTATTCTTTCTCAGCCTGATCCTAACCATGGTCACCTGAGTATCTAGATTTTTGTGGTAGAAACTGAATGGGATTTCTGCTTCCAAGCTTGGCATCCTTCCTTCAAGCTCTTTTCCACACACCAAACTGATTCCATTAAACCTTCATCAGGTCATTCCATTAAACCTCCTCTTCCTAAAACCCTGTAACCTTCTTCATCTCCTCTCCTCTCCTTCCAGTTCTCTGACCTTATCCCCTGTTGCTCTACTTTCTAGTCTTAGTGGCCTTCTTGTGCTCAGTTGCTCTGTTGTGTTTGACTCTGTGGCCTATGGACTGTAGCCTGCCAGGCTCCTCTGCCCATGGAGTTTTCCAGACAAGAATATTGGAGTGGGGTGCATATTCCAGGGGATCTTCCCAACCCAGGGATCCAACCCGTGTCTCTTGTGTCCCCTGCATTGGCAGGTGGATTCTTTACCACTAGCACCACCTGGGAAGCCCTGCCATTTCTCAGATACTGTTAGCCTGTGCTTGCTTCAGAACTTTTGTGCTTATTGAAATGCTCCTTCAGCTCCATGTCTTTGCTCAAATGGAATTTTCTAAGTGAGGTATTCATGACTGCCCTATTTATGTCTGTAACTGTGTACAATACTCCTTATCCCCTTCACTATGTTATTTTTCATCACAATTATAAGTAATTTAATTTACTTGTTTCTTTTATTTATTTGCCGCTAGAGTACAGATTCTGTGACAGTAGGGATTTTTGTCTTTTTGTTCACTGATACAACTCCAGCAACCAGAACATTATTTGGTCTGTAGTGGGTACTCAGTAAATGAATACTGAATGAATAAATGAAGATGTGAATGAACTGTGCTGGAACATGACTGTGTCCTCTTCTGTCCACTGTTTAATTCTGGAACTATTTCCCTGACCATGGAGAACAACACTCATGCCCAGATAGGTGTTTATCTATCAGAATATATCTAAGGTTAAATGTTAATAGGGGCAGAGGAAAACTATTTTGTCTGAATTGATAGATTCTCCTGTGTGCATTCTCCTTTCTGTGACAGGGATTAATGAGATTGACCATAAGGGATGTGAGCGGTAAATATGAGACTTACAGTAAAAATTAATCTTATCTACAATTTTCAAGTCAAATATCAGACTAAGAGTCAACAAATGGGTTCAAAGAAATGCAGCAGGAAGCCTTTGGGATTTTTTCCCCCAGGGTTTCTATGAACAAGTCCTTATGTGTACAACTGTTGTGGGTAGTCATGCTTGTACTGTAGGATTGGGGTGAAAAATGTGTATTTTCAAGCTTCTGTGATCAACTTGGGTTGGAAATGTAGCACCATTCTTGGCTGTTCCATCTTCATAGTAGGTGGCATAATGGCCCTCGGGAATCACTGGTGCAGAAGATGCCTCAAGAACAGGAAGAGGGTGAAGGGACTAGGAAGATCCCATTCAACTTGTTGTTTAGTCACTAAGTCATGTCCAACTCTTTTACGGTCCCTATTGTTTAGTCACTAAGTCGTGTCCGACTCTTTTATGGTCCACTGAACTGTAGCCTACCAGTCTCCTTTGTTCATGGGATTTCTCAGGCAAGCATATTGGAGTGGGTTGCCATTTCCTACTCCAGAGAATCTTCCCAACCCAGGGATCGAACTAATGTCTCCTGCTTTAGCAGGTGAGTTCTTTACCACTGAGCCACCTGGGAAGCCCTCCATTCAACTTACACATGAATAAAACAGTTACGCTTCCTTTTTCCCTCTTTTTTTGGTTTAAAAAGTTCCCCCTCGCATTTTGCAAATTTTTTGTTTGTTTCTGAATTTCTTTATGATAATTTATGACTTTTTTGGGTTTTTCATTAAAATTTTAGATGTTGAGGGACACGTCTAAATTTCATGATTCTCCTGTGCCTACGCCAAGTTTCTAAATTATGTCATGCTTGGGGACTGTAGCCAGGAGTTAAAAACCTGGCAGTTAAAAACTTGGATTCAGTATAGGTTTTCTGCTGTTCCTTGGAATCACTCAGAATGACCTCTTGATGGGTGGGGGCTCCCTCTCTCGCTTTTCTAGTTCCTGGGGATTTCAGAGATGAAAGTCAAATAAACAGACAACTGATGATATGCCTTTGGAAAATGTGTAATTTTATTTCTACGTATTTCAGATAAGTGCTTTTTTGGTGACCCATGTAAAAGTATCAATATGTTAAGAAAAATATCTACATATAAATGTGTGCATACCTAAAAAAATGCTGTAAACTTTAAAACATAAAATGTTTCATTATCATCCATCTTTATGTGGTAGATTAAAGTCATTTTTACTACTCTGTTGGAGAAGGGAAAGGCTACCCACTCCAGTATTCTGGCCTGGAGAATTCCATGGACTATATAGTCCATGGGGTCGCAAAGAGTTGGACACGACTGAGCAACTTTCGCTTAGTACTCTATAAGAGATTCCCAACCTGGGCACTAAAGTACTTGCACATGGATTGTTGAAGATTGATTCAGGGTATGGAGAGAAGAGTTAATGTCAAAGAGCCAAGAATGGGAATTTTTTGAGAAGCTGTTACTATTCAAATGCTGTTTTAGTGCTCCACTCACCTTAATCCATTTATTACTTAACAGCAATCTTATCTGGTAGCTCATATTTCCCTTCAGTTCAGTCCAGTTCAGTCACTCAGTTATGTCTGACTCTTTGCGACCCCATGAATCGCAGCACGCCAGGCCTCCCTGTCCATCATCAACTCCCGGAGTTCACTCAGACTCATGTCCATCGAGTCAGTGATGCCATCCAGCCATCTCATCCTCTGTCATCCCCTTCTCCTCCTGCCTCAATCCCTCCCAGCATCAGAGTCTTTTCCAATGAGTCAACTCTTTGCATGAGGTGGCCAAAGTACTGGAGTTGCAGCTTTAGCATCATTCCTTCCAAAGAAATCCCAGGGCTGATCTCCTTCAGAATGGACTGGTTGGATCTCCTTGCAGTCCAAGGGACTCTCAAGAGTCTTCTCCAACACCACACTTCAAAAGCATCAATTCTTCGGCGCTCAGCCTTCTTCACAGTCCAGCTCTCACATTCATACATGACCTGGAAAAACCATAGCCTTGACTACACGGACCTTAGTTGGCAAAGTAATGTCTCTGCTTTTGAATATGCTATCTAGGTTGGTCATAACTTTTCTTCCAAGGA
>SJYV01001543.1:20037-34154 GCA_006410875.1 Neotragus pygmaeus | reverse complement strand
CTGGCGTGCTGTGATTCATGGGGTCGCAGAGTCGGACACGACTCAGTGACTGAACTGAACTGAACTGAACTGAGTCTCATACTGAGTAATTTACTGCCTTAAAATTCCTCTGTAATCCACCTATGCATCCCTCCCTCTACCCTAACCCCTGACAACCACTGATCTTTTTACTCTCTCCAGAGCTTTGCCTTTTCCAGAATGTTGTATAGTTGGAATCATGCAATATGTACAGTCTCTTATCTTGGTAATATGAATTTAAGTTTCAACCATATCTTTTCATGGCTTGGATAATTCATTTCTTTTAACACTGAATAATATTACACTGGGGCTTCCCAGGTGGCTCAGTGGGTAAAGAATCTGCCTGTAATGCAGGAGTTGTAGGTTTGATCCCTGGGTCAGGAAGATCCCCTGGAGGAGGAGGGCATGGCAACCCACTCCAGTATTCTTGCCTGGAGAATCCCATGGACAGAGGAGTCTGGTGGACTAGAGTCCATGGGGCTGCAGAGTCAGACATGACTGAAGTGACTGAGCACACACGTGTGCATGCAATATTCATTGTCTGGATATGCCACAGTTTATCCACTCATGTACTGACATATGTCTTAGTTCTTCCTAGTTTGGGCAATTATGAATAAAGCTGATATGAGCAACTGTGTGCAGGTTTTTGTGTGGACACAGTTTTCAACTCTTTGGGTAAATACCAAGTGGCGCTGTTGCTGGATTGTATGACAAAAGTGAGTTTAGTTTTGTAAGAAACCAAAGTAGCTGTACCATTGGTATTCTTGCCAGCAGTGAGTGAAAGTACCTGTTGCTCCACATCCTCACCAGTGTCTGGTACCGTCAGGGTTTTGGATTTTAGCCGTTTCTAATAAGCCTGTAGTAGTGTCTCATTGCCTTAGTTTGCGTTTCCCTGATGACATACCAGGTGGGGACTTTTTTCACATGCTTATCTGCCATTTGTATATCTTCTTTGGCAAGGTGTCCTTTAAGATTTCTGACCCATTTAAAAATCCGGTTTGTGTTCTTATTGTTGAGTCTTAAGAATTCTTTTAATATTTTGGATAACTGTCTTTTATTAGTATTGAGTTTTCCTACCCATGAACATGGAATATCTCTCCAGACTCTGGTGATTTAAAAAAAATCTATTTACTGTCATTCCTGGATTGCTTATTATATATTAGTCATTGTGCATGCTTACTGGCTTGGTCTTAATTAATCCTTACAGTAATCTGTGGTGTAAGGAGTCATGTCTCCATTTTACATGAAGAAACTGAGGTTCAGAGAGGTTAACCACTTTTCCAACAGCACACAGCTAGGGAGTGTTAGAGCTAGGGTTTTTACCCGAGTCTGCATCCAGAATTTGACTCTATCTCATTTGTTTTTGGAAATACTGCTATGCAATGTTATGCCTGGAGTGACAGCCACATTTCATCTCTGGATTCGCTCTTGAGTGCCTACATCATGACCTGGAAATGTCTGGATTATCAGATTTGATTTTTGTGTTTATACTCTTCAACTCCCAAAGATCTTGGTACTCACTCCCAGTGAGTATCCAGACCAGAAGTTGGAGACCAGATGTCTTTTGGCTGATCCATTCTTACAACTCAAAATGATTGGATTAGTTGATAATTGTTTTAGCAGTCAAATGAATGTGATTTGCAGTTATTTATTTAGGGCATTTATTTCAGAGATGCCTGCACTGTTCAATTGAATATAATTCTCAAACCAGTCTGGTAGTGTTGCTGCTGATTGATAAATTAAGTCTCCAGCTTGCAAATGTGTTAAAGATTAGGACCAGTGGCTAAGACTGATTTTTAGAGGCCCCTGTTAAACTGCTTCTGTCTGCAATTCTAATGAGTTTCTAAATCTTTCTACTGGGTCAGTGTTTACTAATTTGGATTAATGGTGGAAAGAGGGCAAGGAACTACCTATGCACTAATTTGAGGAGTCTATGATGATTTCTTGCCCATCCGGATGGTATGTAAGATTCCAATATTAGAAATTCATTCCTTTGGCTATATAGAAATTTTTGGTCTTTGAAAAGTGAACCCATTAGATCCCTGTCACACTTTAGCATGCGTGAGTTGAGTTCTTTCCAGAAAAGGGAAATAGAGCAATTGAGAGGGTTGGAAGACTTTGGAAGATTCTGAGGAAAGACAGAAGAACTCCACCATGTCAAACTTTAGAGTTAAGCAAGCTTCGGGAATACTATTTGGTGAGATGAAAGCATAGACTCTTCTGCCACTTTGACAGGGGGAGGGTGGATTTGGAAATGTGTGGGGGTATTTTTGCTTTTCACAAGACTGGGATGCTACTGACCCTGCAGTGGGCATATGCCAGGGGTGCTGAATAACCTAGGATGTACCAGACACTTAAACGCCAAAAACTGTTACATCCAAAATGCCAGCATTGCCACTATTGATAATTCTTATTGTTCAATCACTAAGCCATGTCTGACTCTTTGCAACCCCATGAACTGCAGCACACCAGGCTTTCCTGTCCCTCACCATCTCCCAGAGTTTGTTCAAATTCATGTCCATTCAGTCAGTAATGCTATCTAACCATCTCATCCTCGGTCATCCCCTTCTCCTCCTGCTCTCAATCTTTCCCAGCATCAGGGTCTTTTCCAATGAGTCAGCTCTTCACATCAGGTGACCAAAGTGTTGGAGTTTCAGCTTCAGCATCAGTCCTTCCAATGAACACCCAGGACTGATCTCCTTTAGAATGGACTGGTTGGATTTCCTTACAGTCCAAGGCACTCTCAAGAGTCTTCTCCAACACCACAGTTCAAAAGCATCAATTCTTCAGTGCTCAACTTTCTTTATGGTCTAACTCTCACATCTGTGCATGACTACTGGAAAAACCATAGCTTTGACTATATGGACCTTTGTTGGCAAAGTGATGGTCTCTGCTTTTTAATATGCTGTCTAGGTTTGTCATAGCTTTTCTTCCAAGGAGCAAGTGTCTTTTAATTTCATGGCTGCAGTCATCATCTGCTATGATTTTGGAGCCCAAGAAAAATAAAGTCTGTCACTGTTTCCATTTTTTCCCCATCTGTTTGCCATGAAGTGACGGGACTGGATACCATGATCTTAGTTTTTTTGAATGTTGAGTTTAAGCCAGCTTTTTCTCACTCTTCTTTCACTTTCATCAAGAGGCTCTTTAGTTCCTCTTTGCTTTGATAACTCTAGAGAATGGCAAGATAGGAATAGTAAGTTTGTCCCTTCCAGAGCAGTGATTAGCAAACCTAGATGTACCCCTACAGACTGGCTGGATGAAAATCAGGGCAGAAGGAAGGTCCAGGACTCAAAATTTTTACACTTTGCAGGCAGTTCTGACAAGCAGCCAGCTTGTCTCCTGTCTAGACTTGGGTCAGGGCATCTTGGAAGACTTCTCTTTGTCTTCTGGTGAAAAGGCTGCCAAAGTTTGTTGTAGGACTTCATGGTTCAAGTCCACAAGGAGAACTATCACAGATCACTATAATGAGTAGTGCTCCCTGGAATCTACCTTCAGAAGAGTGCCAAACATTTTCTATTGACGTAGAGGACACATAGAAAACCATACAACTCATAGGTGCACCGCTTAATGAAATCTTACCAAAGGCACAATATTTACAAAGCGAATACACTCAGATCAAGAAGCTTCCAGAAGGCACCCCTTGTGCCAGTTTTTCCCCAGCCCTCCAGGGTGACTACTACTTTGACTACTAACAGCATGGATTCATTGTGCCCATTTTGAACTTTATATAACAGAGATTCCACACCATGTTCTATTGTACTCCTGGCTTCTTTGGCACAAAATGGTGTGTGTGAGACTCATCCAAGCACTTGTGGGTGGCTGCTGATTGGTTATTCTCATTGCTGCAGAGGGCTCCTTGTGCAAACACTCCACAGGGCATTGACCTATTCTGCTATTGATAGATGTTTGGGAAGTTTCCAGTCTTTAACTAGTATGAATATGATGCTAGTCACATCCCAGGGAGTGGACTTATATCCACTTACATCCTCATTCCTTTTGCATATATACCCAGGAGTGCCAATCCTGGGTCACAGGGTATTCAAACGTTCAGCATTGGAAAAAATGGCCAGTTTTCCAAAGTGTTTCTATCAAATTCTCTCCACCTAATAGAGGCAGAAGTAGTTTCAGACCCATTAGTGACCTGGGCATATTTTAAAATTCTCTCTTAGCCTCAGTATTTCCATCTGTAAAGTGGGACTTCTATGAAGACTTGTAGATGCTTCATCTTAATAAGGACTTTCCCAGTGAGGAGTTAACTCTTTTCTGAAAAGCTCTGGGATCTTTAGAAATGCCTGTAGGTAATGCTTATGCTATGAAACTCAACTGTCTTCTCAGGAAAGTCCATGATAACAAATACGTGCATAAGTTCGCTTTGCAATGCAGCCTTCTTATATGACTGGCTATTTATATCTGTGCATGTGAGATTACTTCTCAATTCATAGTAACTATTTGCCTTTGAATTCTGAAACATTAAGTACAAAAATCTTCAATGCTTATTGAGAATCCTACACAACCCATTTCTTTGCAACTCTGATCACTTTTGGTTTCATCATTTTGTCCATACCTTGACAGATAGAAAATCTCGGAAGTGCTACAGGCAACCTGTAAAGGCTTACCCACAGGCACAGAATGGAGAATTTATGTAAAGATGCATTACCTTTTCTAGTACGTTTCAAATGAACTCAAATACTGATGTTCAGTTCAGTCACTCAGTTGTATCTGACTCTTTGTGACCCCATGGACTGCAGGATGCCAGGCTTCCCTGTCCAACACCAACTCTCAGAGCTTGCTCAAACTCATGTCCATAGAGTCGGAGATGCCATCCAACCATCTTATCCTCTGTTGTCCCCTTCTCCTCCTGGAGATACTGATACAGTATCTGATACAATACTGATACGAATACAGATGGGAGAGGACTAACTAGGATTTGACCAGCTGAAGCTTGGAAAAATATTTATCTTCTTCATCCTCTTCCCTTTCTCCTCCCTCCCCCCTGCCTTCCAGTCGATATATTGCGTTTGTGAAAATTCAGTGGTTTCTTGGTAGAAAGAAACCACTTTGGAAGATAGTTTGATGACATGTTACAAATCTGAAGATATGATACTAGGGATCCAGAAATTTCATGCTTAAGGCTCTTCCTACAGAAATGTATACTTAGTTCAGTTCAGTTGCTCAGTCGTGTCTGACTCTTTGCGACCCCATGAATCGCAGCACGCCAGGCCTNACACACAGACCATTCAGCATCATGTTTATGAAAGAATGAAAACATTTTCCCCAGATCATGCAACCGCCCACTCGCAGCCCCTCAGGCTTACGGTGGAGGAAGGTGAGCCCTGCTGGAGGGTCCTCCCATCGCAGGTGGTCGAGGCTGACTCCAGGAGAGCTTCTCTGAGGTTTAAAGCAAGGCTTTCCCTTTGGGGAATAATTCACCTCTGCTCTGTTGGACCCCCCTCAGTGGGTCATGTGGTCTCCGGTGGGACAAGCCTGTCCCTCGTGGCCTGAACTCTGACCTCACCGAAGGCCCCATGAGGCTGTGAAACTGAGGCATCCTGGAGCCTCAGTCTCCTTATCTGTAAAATGGGGATGATGATACTTGTCCCACCTCCCCAGGTGGTGCTAGTGGTAAAAAGCCTGCCTGCCAATACAGGAGACAAAAGAGATGCCGGTTCGATCCCTGGGTTGGGAAGATCCCCTGGATAAGGGAATGGGAACCCACTCCAGTGTTCTTGCCTGAATAATCCCATGGACAGAGGAGCCTGGCAGGCTACAGTTCATGGGGTCACAAAGAGTCGGACATGACTGAAGTGACTTAGCGCACACATAACTGTCCCTCTTCAGAAGGCTGTGGCGATGATGGAGATGACCTGCGAGAACGGCCTCCTTCACTCTGTGACCGGGACGCGAACAGCTCCTATGGCTGCGGGCCTGGGACTCACTCCACTCCCCAGCCACACCAGCAAGACTCGCAAATGGAGCTGGGCCTTTAGGTTCTCAGGAGGTATGCAGGCAACCCCTTGGCCTTTAGAGAGAGCAAGCAGGAGGACCACCGAGAAAAACTGCACGCCCAGCTCAGCTTGGTCCACTCTGATTCACCGCCCCTCAGGTGAGGGGAAAAGAAAAAATGTGTCTTAGAAGAGGAGATGAGACCAGAAGCCCCAAGATGATGACCCCGTGCTGGAGGTTTTGGTTGTCTCTAGCCGAGAAGTGCTTCCTGGGCGCCCACACTTATTTCAGAGCCGTCGGGAGGAGGTGCACCTGCCCTCCCGCTGAGGCCCCTCCATGCTGCAGCAGGTGGCGGGCCCCTCGGTGCTTCCCCGCCTGCGAAGACACCCCCTGTGCCGCTGCCCCATGAAAACTCCCTCCCGCTCATCCTGCACGTTTATGACAGTTCTTAACCCATGAAGTCCTCGGTGGGGGCGTAACATCCTCTGGGCAGGTGTGAGTACTCTCCCCATGTCACAGATGGAAAAACTGATGCCAGGGAGATTCTGCTGGTGGACTTTGAAGGTGCTGGACTCGCCAACCCTCTGTCTCTGCCTCTCGGGTTTTCTCCGAGCGACACAGATGTCACGAAGAGCTGCTCTTTTTTTTTTTTTTTTTTAACCATTTTTAAAATTGAAGCAGAGCTAATTTATAATGTTATGTTAGTTTCAGGTGTTTTGCAAAGTGATTCAGTTATGCATATATACGTGTGCATCTATATACATGTTAATCGCTTCCCAGGTGGCTCAGTGGTAAAGAACCTGCTTGCCAAAGCAGGAGGTGCAGGAGACACAGGTTCGATCCCTGGATCTAAAAGATTCCCTGGAGGAGGGCATGGCAACCCACTCCATGGAGAATCCCACGGACAGAGGAGCCCGGAGGGCTGTGGCCCATGGGGTCGCAGAGCCAGACCCAACTGAAGAGACTTATTGCGCACACACTTAAACATATATACTCCTTTTCAGATTCTTCTCCGTGACAGGTTATTACAATATATTGAGTAGGGTTCCCTGTGCTCTGCGTAGGTCCTGGTGGTTCACCTATTTTATACAGCCGTGTGTATAAGTTAATCCCAAACTCCTAATCAATCTCTCCCCCACCGCCTGCTCTGCCCTGTTGTACCACAAGTTTGTCTCCTATGTAAGTCTATTTCTGACAAAGAGCTATTCTTAGCCTCTCCTCTCCTGAGTTAGTCTTCACTGAGATGGGCAAATCTTCTAACCAAGCTCCAAGTTCCCTCTCAACGGGGCTCCTTCAGGAAACCGGCTGTCCGACCCCTCTGTGTGGCCACACCACTAACATCGGCGGCTCCTAGAGGGGCAGCGGGCAGAGGCTCCAAGAGGCAGACTCGCGTGGAGGAGGATGGGTCCCCAGCGAAGGAATCTGTCCCTCTGCCTGATTTCCTGCCCTCTCCCTGCCCCCGTGTCGCCGAGCCCTCCATCGATGGCGAGAGAGAGGAAACATCTGGTCCCAGCTCGGCTCCTCTGCCCTCGAGGTAGGGGGAGCTTGTAGGAAGAGATGGTAGGAGGTCTTGCAACCTTGAAATAAACCAACGGTTCAGCTGCAGTTCTCCCACCCCATCGCTGTCCCTTCCTCCGCCCCCACCTGAATACTATCCACCCCTCCACCCGCACCCCCNATCACACATCTTTGGGACTACAGCAGGAAAATGTGGACTCATGATGCAATACTGCTTTAGTAACACAGCTGACCAACTCAGAGTACCTACTGTACACAAGATGCTATCCCAAGCACTTTGCATGTATTAACACAAATACATGCAATACATGCAAAGGGTTTGCCTCAAAGCAAATCCTACAAGATGAGTATTAACCACCCTCCTTGTAAATATGGGGAAAAGGAAACACTGAGCCGTTAGGTAACTTGCCTGAGGTCACAGCGGGTAGGTTGTGAAGTCAGATTTGAAAGCAGCTGTCTGACCGCTGAGCCTATAGGTGCACAGCTGGTTTTAAACCAACCTGGAGACCCCCCTACTGATTAACAGGGAAGGGTGGAGATGGGGATGGAAGTCCAAATCTCGTGGGGATTGACGATCAAGATGTCCCGCACTGGCTGAGCAGCGGGCACGCTGCGTCAGTAACTTTCTCCAAAGACCTGGAAGCGTGCAGGCTTCACCCTGAATTCTTGGCCCTGGCTCCTATCCTTTCCCTCTGATGTGCCACTCCCCCGCAACCTTGCCATTCATCCCGTTCTCCTATGGTCCCTTTTGGTAGTTGATGGTTCTTGTTATTTACAACCAGAGACCTTTGGTAGAGGTGGAATCACATCGCTCCCCTCTCCACTCAAATCTACCTCTAAGGAAAGTGGGTTCTCCCCCATTAGTGATGGGTGTGGATGGGTGCCAGAAAAGTGAGAATCCAGTGATAGACCACAGGGCTCTGTCCTTATCCTTATCTCGCTGACCATCATGTTCACAGTTTGGACTCAGAACACAGGCCTACTCATAAAGCTCGCAGCTGCCACAGTGGCAGAATTAATGCTTTGTGCAGTGGCAGCCAGACTTACAATGCTTTCAAGACCAGACTGCTGGATGAGATCCAGAAAGATGACATTTAGCCAGCATAACGTAAGGTCTTTCGTGTTTCCGAAGAATCCATTGTGCAAGTAGCAGATCAGGGAGGGAGAGTTGACTGGAGAGTAGTTCATGGGAAAAAGCTCCCACTGCAAACACAGTGAGTCACCAGATTAGTGTAGCTGTTGAAAACAAGTGACTCTAGTAAGGCAGGCTGTGTTACGAGAGTTTGAGAAAACTGGAGATGACAGTATATTTCAACTTGGCACTTGTCAGCCCCTCCAGAGAGCATGTTTCCTGTTCTGGCCTTCACACTTTAGGAGGGACAATGACAAGTATGGTGCATTCCAGCAAGGGTGGTCCAGGTTGTGGGGAAAGGACTGAGACTGGAAGGCGTTGATCGCCCCTAGGTGATCCCCATGTGCAAGGGAGTCCCAGAAAGGAGGTTCCAAAAGCATAAGATCGGGGGACCAGCTGTGAAAATTCCAGAGATATTTTAATCAAAGCCCTTCAGGTGGCAAATAACCTAATCCACACTGGTGCTCACTCAGCAAAAAAAAAAAAAAAAAGGAATGTACTTTAAGGAAACAGGTGTATTTTAGGACAAGGCAGCCTCGAGACTGGAGCTAGGAGCTGGAAAGCTGGCAGGAAGCAGGGCATCTGACTCTCCACCTCTCTCTCTTGTCTGCTCTTCTGCTACAAAAGTTTTCTCTGCTTGCTGGGGCCCTGTCTGAAAGTTCATACTAGCCCTGACACTGCATGATCCACCAAACTGCTCAGGACTGGGGGTGATGGGGACAAGAAGTGAGGGAGAAAGTGAGGGAGCCAGGAGAAGGCAGGAGAGGTAGTGGCTGTTGTTTAGTCTCTAAGTTGTGTCCGACTCTGCGACCCCATGGATTGCAGCCCACCGTGCTCCTCTGTCTATGGGATTTCCCAGGCAAGAATACTGAAGTGGGTTGCTATTTCCTTTTCCACAGGATCTTCCTGACGCAGGAATCAAAACCCTGATGTCTCCAGTATTGGCAGACAGACTCCTCACCACTGAGCCACCCGGGAAGCCAGGAAAGGTGGGCAGGATCAAATAGGCAGAGCCAGTTATTAACGAATAATCCAAAGGACACCTGGGCGCCCACTGCCCAGCTTCAATCCCAGATATTACAGGAGCAAATGCTCTCCAAGGCGACTGAGTCCCTCCCCGCGTCTCTCCACAGCCAACTCCTCTGGAGGGCTAGGAGTTGCCTACTCCTGCTTTTCTTCATAGTTTCAGTGCATATGGATGTGTGCCTGAGAAATGGAAGGCAGCCTTTGGTGTGTCGATTTTTATATGAGGGGGATCCTCCTTGTAGTGCCTTCTGCCGTGTTGCTTTTTTGCTGGGCGTTTTGTCAGATGACTCTTCAGGTCGTTTCCAGCCTTCCGGAACTACACCACCAGCAGCACTGGATGTGTCCCTGGGAGCAGAAATGCGGAGATGCAGCCCGGGGCCTATCTTCCACTCTGTTAGACGGTACCAGGCAGATTCTGACTCACCGAGGACTTTCTAACACCACGATGGGAGAGGTTGTCCTGCAGGATAATGAGATCTCATTCACAGGGGGTGAGGGCTGGGTGTTGGGGCAGAGGCTCATACCCCGAGCTCCCCAAACTTTATCAAAAGAGTGTCTGGTGCCAGAAATGACCTGGGGGCTTGCGGGCTGTGGGACATGGTTTGAATCTCAGCTCTGCTACTCTCCAGCTGTGTGATCCTGAGCAAGTCATTTTCCTTTCAGAATCTCCAGTTTTCTCTTTAAAATGATTGTGTATCTACAGCAGTTTCAGAAGGAACTAAGGAGCCTGGGAAGGCCGGTACTTGGAGGAAATGAAGAGAAGTAAATCTGGTCCCAGAACTGTGGGTTATTTTAAGGAGATGGAGTGAGAGTGGGGAAGCTCAGCACAGAGCCCCCTGCCCCAGGCAGTTGGGGCTGAGGGAGAAGAGAACGTGGCAGGCTCTTGAAGGAAGAGACAGCCAAGGGGTGGAAAGTGGCCCCCGAGACTCTCCTGGAGAGGCTAGATTCTGAGTTACTCAATCCCACTGAGCCAGTGAAATATGAATTACTTCTGCTGCCACCATAACTGTGACCCACTCATGCCCGCTCCTTTCCCATGCTGCCACAGACCACATCCTGCAGGTTCAGCCCCTGCCCAAACCCAGGGTTTGCCATACTTTCAGCCCTTGCTGTGCACGGAGCCAGACAGCCCCTGATTACAAGGTCTTCCCTACATCATGAGGTATACCTGGGCTGTGGGCCCTTCAGGTGATGACTCAGGGTATTGGGAGCGTGACAAAGGGCATTCGGAGCTTTAGCCTAAAGCATCTGAAGCTAAAGTGACAAAGATGGATATCAAGTCCCCCTCCCCTTCTCTGAGCACTTTCTGCACACCAGGCACCCTTAACAGGTACCGTGTCACCAACTCCTGACAAGGCAACCACTGTCAGCACTCCCATTTTACAGATTAGGAAACCAAGGCACCGAGTGACCAGTTAGCTTACCCAAGATTGCAGAGCTAATAGCTGGCAGAACCTGGATTTAACCCAGAATCATGGCTTTAGTGCCCCAGCTTTGGGGCAGGAGCTCTGACTTAGTTTGGGAGCTGCGCAAAGGACGTCCATCCAGGGGAAGCAACGATCCCAAGGTAAGCATCAGGCCAAGAGGGTGAGAAACCCTGCGTGCACAGGATGCAGGGAAGGAGAAGGGCCCCTTGTGGATAAGTTCAGGGAGTTAGATGGGGCAGGGGGCCGGGGAACAGGGGCAGAACGAAGCAGGAGAGGTGAACATGATGCTTGGTCCAAGGGCCCCGGAATTCACTGTGGATGATTCCAACCACAGACTCCCGGGTTAAGTAGAAATGTTTCAACCCCAGCCACACTGCTACAGGCTGAGTGCTTGCAGACAAGGTCTACCCAGAGAGCTCTGGGAGTGATGGGCTGAGCTCAGGAACGTGTCGTTCTGGGTACTTCAGGTAAAGCAGGAGCAACTAGGTGGCTGCGGCATGGGCTGCAGAGTGCCTAAGCAGAGAGAGGGAGGAGAGGGTCTGGGGAGTCAGTGATGGGGGAGCCGTGTTCAGGACNCATGAGGTGGCCAAAGTACCGGAGTTTCAGCTTTAGCATCATTCCTTCCAAAGAAATCCCAGGGCTAATCGGGATTACTCAAAGAAGGAATTTGTTTAAGAGCCTCAACTGGAAACAACTTAGATGTGTAACAACAAGATAATGGGCAAACAGACTCTGGCTTATTCTTTCATTGAAATATTATACAACAGTGAAAGTGTGATCAGTTGCAGTTACATGTGACAAGAGTAGATGAATCTTGAAGACAGTTTTTAAAAATCTTATTTTATTGAAGTACAGTTGATTTACAATGTTGTGTTAATTTCTGCCATACAGCAAAGTGATTCAGTTATACACATATATCCATTCTTTTTCATATTCTTTTCCATTATGGTTTATGAACTGTGCAGCTCCCTGTGCTATACAGTAGGATTTTGTTCCTCCATTCTGTATATAATAGTTTGCATACTCTTATCCCAAACTCCCAGTCCTCTCCTTTACCACCTGCCCTCCATCCCCCTTGGCAACTACAAGTCTGTTCTCTATGTCAAAGACATAATGTTGAACCGAAGAAACCAGACATCATAGAGCATATACTGATGATTATATTCATATAAGGGGCTTCCCAGGTAGCACAAGTGGCAAAGAACCTGAAGGCCAATGCAGGAGACATAAAAGACGCGGGTTCCATCCCTGGACTGGGAAGACCCCCTGGAGAAGGAAATGGCAACCCACTCCAGCTTTCTGGCCTGGAGAATCCCACGGACAGAGAAGCCTGGCAGGCACAGTCCTTAGGGTTGTGAAAGAGCCAGACACGACCGAAGTGATGTAGCGCGCACACACACATACTCGTACAAAATCCAAGGAGATGCAAAGTGGAACTGTGTTGTTTAGGAATGCGCAATAAAGTAGTAAAAGTATAAAGAACAGCAAGGTTACTCATACCATAGAGTCAGGATGTGGTTATACTGCTGAGGAGAACGGGCATATGTCTTTTTCCAGAGAGGCAGCAAGGTGCCCTTTCCATCTGAATCTGGGTGTGAGTTCCATGCGTGTTTGTTTCACAGCAAATTCTTAAACTGTGTATTTATGCTCTGGGCATTGTTCTGTGTGTTTTCAGTTTCACAATATAAAGAGGGTCCTGTAGTGGCTCTGGAGGGAAGCAAGCACCATGGGACACACATAAGCCAGAACTTTATCCAGCCAAGCAGGACCTGGTTAGTTATCTGCTCCTGGCCGTTCAGGAGGGTCTGTCCGAAGGTAGGGGTCAATATTTCATTCCAGTTTGCAGGGCCTCGATGATTTGAAACTTTCACAGAAGTACCATCAAACCATGCTCCCGGTTTTTCAAACTGGTGTATTGCTAAATAGAGCAAATTTGGGTAGAGGACTCTAGACTTGCATCTCCTTTCTTTTCTGTCTTAAGTTTCTTCTTTTCCTCCTTCCTTCTCCTTGCAAGATGCTGGGAGCGTCCGGCTGTCTGCAACCGAAATGGAACCCGTTGGAAAACAAGGTTTCCTCCCAAGGGAGGAGAAATCTGTCGTCCCAACTTCCCCCTTGCCACCAGACCATCCGGCTGTCCCCTCTCTCCGCCACAAAACTCCGCGGAGCCGGGTCCCCTCGCGCCTCCGCGATTGGTCGCGGGCGTCATGTGTTCCCCACTTGGGGTGGGTCTTTCTCGCGTTTAACTCACCAAACGCTCCTCTTTGGAGCTTCGCTGGCCAGTGGTTCAGACCTTTGCGCCCGTTTTCCCCACTTCTTTCCTCTTCCCCCCTCCATCCTTCCACACCAGTCTTATTTTAGTAAAATCTAGAGAAGAAGGAGGAGGAAGCACTGGGGCGGGGAGGGGGTGGTGGTGGACGCTAGGCATTGCAGCATCCGGAGCAGCTATTGAGTGGCTAAGAGAACCGCGCGTCCCTCTCCCCCCTCTCGTTGTTGTTTTTTTTTTTTTTCCTCTTGTTGGGAATTTTCAGGATTTCATTGCTGCAATTTAGCCCCAAGATGAGGCACGGTTGAGTGAAACGCTGCGCGCACACGCACATTCACACTCCTCCTTGGGCAGAAGAGGCAGCCGCTGGTGATTCAGGAAGGAAAAAAAAAAATCACCGGGACCCTGCGGCTTCAAGACTCCTTAAGACCTCTTCGGAGTGTTTCCCTCCCCCTTCCCCTTCTTTCCTTTCCCCTTAATACTCTTAATTTAATTTTTTGGCTACAGATCTTTCAGCATTTTTAAGGTCTAGGAACTCAAGCAAAACAGAAAGGGTGTTTTGTTTTTTTTTTCTTTTTAATTTGGGGGCTGCCTTTCCCCTTCCCCCCAGGAAAGACTTGCTTTTTATTTTCTTTTAATAAAAAAAATTTTAATGGGCCGAGCGCACTGCTTTTGCAAGATGCCAGCCTGACCCGGACCCCGGAGGGGATTTGAAGCTTCCACTGCATCCCGAGGGGAGTCCTTTGCAAATCCTTCGAGTCTTAAAGGGGGTGTGCGTTTTTTTTTTTTT
>SJYV01001543.1:7692-18067 GCA_006410875.1 Neotragus pygmaeus | reverse complement strand
GGCTCTTCCAGGGGGTGGGAGAGGGGGCACCGGGGAGGAGTGCGGAGCGTCTCTCCACCCCGATCTGGGTTGAGCTACTTGCAGGCTTGGGGTTGGGGGGTGCCAGGGAGAGTGGATTCCTCCTAAGGACCGATTTTGGAAGGAGGGCTGGGCCCTGGGGGTCGTACAGGGGCCCTTAGAGCCAGTTCTGGGTGGGTCAGAGTTCTCCAGAATGAGCGTGGACCCAGCCAGGGCCTGGGCGCTCTGGCCAGGGCAGGGGAAGGACCTGGGGGAAGGCCTTGGCTGGGTTTCCCTAGCTGCCCCTCACCAGAGTCCACGGCTATCTCTAGAGCTGGGCCCAGTCTCAGCTCTCAGGCCTCTCCACCCCTGCTGGCCCCGAGGTTGGGGGCCGCCCTCTCAAGGAGGGGATCTAGGGGCTCCCAGGGCCAAGAGCCTGTATGAGACCATATGGCCTNCACGGCTATCTCTAGAGCTGGGCCCAGTCTCAGCTCTCAGGCCTCTCCACCCCTGCTGGCCCCGAGGTTGGGGGCCGCCCTCTCAAGGAGGGGATCTAGGGGCTCCCAGGGCCAAGAGCCTGTATGAGACCATATGGCCTTCATACCGAGGGGCCAGCACTGACCAGAATGAATATTCCCTAATGGGCCGCTGGCTGGGAAGGGATGAGGGACATTTATTCTCCCCCATGTCTGCAGGTTCCATTGCCTTCTACCACTGATTAGGGATCTCATCATCTTTGGGGGTGTAGAATACATTCCAGTTTGCCCCATCTGGAGCCCTGACCTGAAAGACCCAGGATGAGCTACTTCCATAAGAAAGACAGGACAAGAGAAAATGAGGTGCCGGGTCCTTCCTGGGGTGCCGTGTCAGGCCTTGGGTTGGAATCGGCTTCTTCCACCCTAGAGACCCAGGAGGGGACACCAGGAGAGTCAGCCTCCATGTGGACATCTCGGGCAGGTAAATGCCTTTTTTTTTTTTTTTTTAATTAAAGCTCCAGAGGAAGAAGGTGGAGTCCAGATTTCCCTCTGTGGAGATGCTACTAAAATGCAGATCCCCCCGTGTTTCTTTAAATTCGTGCCTGCTTGAAATAAACCTTGAGGAGGGCTTAACATCTGTTGAGATGTAGGCAGGCAAGGATGGGTAATTAGTCGGGCTTTCTAGCAGTTATCTAAGCATGACCCAGATTCCAAGTGGGGGGAATGAATGCACCCTGCTCCCCAGGCTGGCCGGACATCGTGCCGTGCCCAAGTGTGCCGCTCCTCGGCTGGGTTCCAACTGGCTGCCCTCAGTGTAAAATTGAACAGGACTGGTTGGGTCCCTGGGCTTCACCGATGAGCCCCCCATCCTCTTTGTGTATGGTTGTGACTGTTATACACCCTACAAGGATGAGCCCTGGGTGGTCCTGGGGTTGCTTATTGGAGGAACGTGTTGGCTGGTGGATTCACTTTGAGCAGGATTTGGGCTTCTGGGCGAAACTGCAACAGAGGGCTCTGAGCTTTTGGAGTGTGTGTGAACAGTCTACTTGGAGGGTGGTGGAAATTCAGAGGTTTCGCGGCTGTCTTTTGGGAGGGGTGTACCACTAATCACAATGTCATTTTGATGGGTGCCCCAGGCAGGAGCCAGGTCTTTGCCTCCCAAGTTTCAACCTTGTGATGATCTGTTGAAATGGTCCGGCGTCTTGTAATCACTCTGCTTGTCTCCCCTCAATCCCTGGAGGACGGGGGAGAGGTGGGGGCACAGAGAATGGCAAGATGTCAGTGTGTGCAGGATCAGATAAGTTGGGGGTGTCCAGGAAGAATTCACTGGGCTGACAGGTTTCCGGGTTGAAAATGGCTTTAGATTGCCTTCCGGAGCTTGGATTTAGAGTCTTCTAAGAGGAAAGGAAGAAGGTGGGAGTCCAAATGTGTCCTTAGCTCACCCCAGTCCATCTGAATCCTGCAGATCAGAGGACTGTTGGGGAGGGGATAGCAACAGTCCTTTGGAAGGAGGAATCTTAAAAGAGAGATGCAGGTGACCTGGGAGCACTCGGTCCTTGAGAGGTTTTCTCTGGCTTTCGTGCTCTCAGGAGCTTCGTGATGAGTTTGTGCATTTTGCTGTTTGCAGCCAGTTTCTGTTCACTCTCTGGGCCTGAGGCAGCAAACACATTGCACAGTCCTGCTCTCAAAGGGTCAAAGGAGAGAGCTCTCCATTCCCCCAGTCTGTCCCCAAGCAGAGTCATCCAGGACTGAGCTTTCTGGGGGTGGGGGGCGGGGAGGAGAGAGGAGGAGAGGGGAGGGGACAGAGAGATGGTGGCTGGGTAAGGAAATCTGGGCCAGTGCAAAGAGACGGGATGTATGGAGTCAGGGTACCGGGGCAGAACATTGACTTGAGTATCCANGGGGAGGAGAGAGGATGAGAGGGGAGGGGACAGAGAGATGGTGGCTGGGTAAGGAAATCTGGGCCAGTGCAAAGAGACGGGATGTATGGAGTCAGGGTACCGGGGCAGAACATTGACTTGAGTATCCAAATATTTCTGCCATTCAAACACATGTTTAAGTACTTATTTAGAACTTTAAGAATAAAGACTTACATATATGTATATATTTCCCTGGATTTATATAT
Organism: Neotragus pygmaeus; assembly: GCA_006410875.1. Lineage (NCBI taxonomy): Eukaryota > Metazoa > Chordata > Mammalia > Artiodactyla > Bovidae > Neotragus > Neotragus pygmaeus. The sequence continues at coordinate 15,469 of SJYV01001543.1, read as the reverse complement.
AGAGAGGAAAGTACCCAAGTCAAGTCCAGCTCTGTAAGTGAACATTCATGCCGTTAGCATCTGGGCCAAGGAAAAGAAAGTGACCAGCTCCCCAAAAGTCCCCTCCTGCCCCCTTCCAGTTAATCCCCCTACAAGGGTTACCGTTACCCCGACTTCTGACCCCTTGGGTTCATTTTAAGCCTCTTGGAAATGGAGTCAGAGGCTGTGTTCCTCTGTGTCTGGCTTTTTTTGCCCCCTGCTCCACAATCTGCCTGTGGATGGATCCATGTCGCTTCAGGTCATTGCTGGTTTTCCTTCTCAACGCTGTGTGATACTTCATTGTTGACTCCTATGCAATGTAGCTCTCTGTTCTGTGGTTGAGGGCCATTTGAGTAATTTCCAGACTGTGGTGCTGGGAACATGCTTGTGTGTGTCTTTGGTGGAACTTTGTGGGGAAGGCGTTTCTCTTTGAGTTTGTACCTAAGAGCGGATGACGTGTACTTGGAAGTAGCATTTACTGAGGGTCGCGGGTGAGTGGGCAAAGCAGATTTCTCACTGTCATGTGAAGGAGGAGTCATTACGCGTCCCATGAACTTGACTATGGGCTCCTAGGGCCTGAGCGCTACCTCCACATGCAAATTCCAGCATGGTATGCTGGCGGAGGGTGCAGCCTTGCATTCTCCATGCCCACAGGCACTTTGCCACTGTGATCCACCCCCCCCCCAACCCAGCTCCACTTCTGCACCCTACTGTTCTCGTCAGCTCCAGCTTGNTTCACATGCAAATTCCAGCATGGTACGCTGGCGGAGGGTGCAGCCTTGCATTCTCCATGCCCACAGGCACTTTGCCACTGTGATCCACCCCCCCCTCCAACCCAGCTCCATTTCTGCACCCTACTGTTCTTGTCAGCTCCAGCTTGAAGCCAGCAGATTTAAAGAGATTCTCAGGAATTTCATTTTTCTCTTCCTAAGTCAGAAAAACCCACATGGAAATCTTTGATGTTCGGGTTTCCATTGGTTTCCTTCACTCTCGAAGGGGTCCAGGCAGCAGAGCTGTCTGGACCACACACCTGGGTTCCGTGTTCTCGTGGATGGGAAGGCTGATTTAAATATGGCTGTGACGGGCTCTGATGATGACTTCTAAAGAGCTCAAATCTGTCAGCTCAATAAGGCGCATCTGTCAACCTTCCTCAAGCCCCCATTTAATGCCACTCACTCCTGACGCTCTCCCTGGTGCCAGTGTGGATGTCATCTTCCTCCAGCCCTGCTGATGCCAGCAGATTGTCCCCTGAGCACTGTGTAGGAATGTGGGCCACGGCAAGAGCCGCAGACTCTGGTCTCTGTCTTATCCTGCTCCTTCTCCCGAAGCACATGCAGGATCCCAGGTTTTCACCCCTCGTTTTCAAGAATCTCAGTGAGAAACCCAGAGTCCCCTTACATCAGATGCCCACTTTATTTTTTTAATCAAAAACTCTCTAAAGAGGAATGTTCTGCATAGGAAGCAGACGTCAACACCCTGGGAAATGTTGGAGCATGTTATCAGAGCCTTGGCCCACCCAGGAAGGTAGATCGTGCTAGAAGGGTAAGGGAGAATGGCTATTTGATTCTTCTCCTGTATCAGTGTGGCAGATATTTCCAGAACAACAAAACTCTATTAGGTAGAAATTAGTGTGACTTTTCCCTTGGGATTTTTTTTTCCCCTCCACAATCCCCAAATCCTGACAAATAAAAGATCAGCTCATTGAGGAGTTAAAAACCTACCTGGAGCTGACCCCACTGTCTACTCTTAATTTATGATTCTACTTGATGTGCATTTTGGGCTTCCCAGGTGGTGCTAATGGTAAAGAACCCACCTGCCAGTGCAGGAAGCGTGGAGATGCAGGTTTACTCCCTGGACTGGGAAGATCCCTTGGAGGAAGATACGGCAACCCACTCCAGTAATCTTGCCTAGAGAATCCCATGGGGGAAGGAGCCTGGCAGGCTTCAGTCCATAGGGTTGAAAAGGGTTGGACATGACTGAAAAGACTTAGCATGGTGTGCATTTTGGTATATTTTACTGAAGAAATGGTAGGTATGCTTGATTCTGGGGTGCTGCTCCAGACACCCCACTGCAAGTGTTGTTTATACATTGTAGTACTTTCTAGACTTAACTGCATGTGAGGATTGCCTTGTTAAAATGATGAGTCTTATCCAGCAGGTTTGGAGTGGGGTTTGAAGTCAGATGGGGCTTCCCAGGTAACTCAATGGTAAAGAACTCACATGCCAATACAGGAGACGTAAGAGACGTGGATTCCATCCCTGGGTCAGGAAGATCCCCTGGTGGAGGGCATGGCAACCCACTCCAGTATTCTTGCCTGGAGAATCCCATGGGCAGAGGAGCCTGGTGGGCTACAGTCCATGGGGTCACAGAGTCAGACATAGCTGTAGCAACTTAGCACACTTGCTGGAGTCAGACAGGCTACCACTGCACCAGGAAGTCCCTGGGGTGGGGTCTTTTCTAACAGGCCTCCAGGGACGGACCATGCCGTTCGTCCACAAGTTATCCTGGGAGTATCCAGGTCACATCACAGATGCATCCTCTTTTTTTTTTTTTTCTTTTTCTCAAAAACCGGGTTTATTGAAGTATTCAATATAAATTACTTCCAGTGAAATTCACCCTTTTAAGCATACAGTTCTGAGTTTTGACAGATGCATGCAGTCATGTAGCCAACACTAGAATCAAAATAGGGAATAATTTCATCAACCTAGAATATCCCCTGGTCCTCTTTGAGTCAGCACCCCACTATGCAAGCCCTGATCTTTTCTCCATCCTTATTGCTATTGTCTAGTCACAAAGTTGTGTCCAACTCTTTTCGACCCCATGGACTGTAGACCACCAGATTCCTCTGTCCATGGGATTTCCTAGGCAAGTATACTGGAGTGGGTTGCCATTTCCTCCTCCAGAGCATCTTCTCAACCCAGGGATTGAACCCGTGGCTTCTGCATTGGCAGGCGGATTCTTTACCACTGGGCCACCTGAGAAGACTCTTTCTATCCTTACAGTTTTGCCTTTTCTAGGAGCTCATATAAATAGAAGCAGACAGTACGCAGCCTTTGACATCCATTCATGTTGTTGTGTATCATTTATTCATTCTTTGGAGTGCTGAGTCGTATTCCATGGGATGGCTGGAGCAGAGCACTTTCTTCCATTTCCCAGGACATTTGGGGTATTTCCAGTTTGGACGATTATGAATAGAGCTGCTACAAACATTGGTAGATGGGTTTTAGTGGGAACATTTGGGAATATACATTTTATTTCTCAGATAAATACCCAGGAGTAGGTTTGCTGGGTTATGTGGTAAGAATGTGTTTAGCTTTGTAAGAGAATGCCAAACTGTTTTCCAAAGTGGCTGTGCCATTTTACATTCCCATCCTGTGATCCCTTTAAAAGCACCGTGCTCTAAGCTCCAAAGTGCGTCTGGCCTCAAGGGTCTAGCATAAAGGTTTGTGGATGTGTGGAGAGTAGCGGAAGTGATAGCATTAAGTGCCAGTCGGAGAAATTAGAAGGGGTGAGGATGTCATTTGAAGCTGTGTGCCTGCTCTGGTTTGAAGTCTAGCAACAGAGTTGGGTCTTCAGTGTGGCAGAAGGAGATCTCTGATGGAGAAGGGTGCTTTGGTTTGGTGCCTTGGCAATAAAAACTCGACCTCTGAGGCTGTGAGACCTATGCCCGCCACCCTCTTCTCCACTGGCACCCCAGCACGTTTGGCGCAAAGTAGGTACTCCATAAATGTTTGTCTGATGAATGACAAAAATGCCTTTCTTTACCCATTTTCCGAATTATAGGAATCTGATCACCTATGTACCCATGTTTTAGGTTTTCAGTGGGTTTTAGGTTCGGATGGTGGGATGACGGGAGGCATGTGTGTAGGTGAGGTTATTAGACCAAAGGAGATCTCTGAAATGTTAGTGCTTGAGAAATCGGGGAGCAGTGGCCCCTTGAGAGTAGAGTCTTCCCCTGGGGCTTTTGAGGGGAGATCTGTTGGGTTGTTGTTCAGTAGCTAAGTCATGTCTGACTCTTTGTGACCCCATGGACTGCAGCATGTCAGACTTCCCTGTCCTGCACTATCTCCCAGAGTTTGCTCGAGTTCATGCCCACTCAGTCAGTGATGCCATCCAGCCATCTCATCCTCTACCACCCCCTTCTCTTCCTACACTCAGTCTTTCCCAGCGTCAGAGTCTTTTCCAGTGAGTCGGCTCTTCACATCAGGTGGCCACGTATCGGCGCTTCAGCATCAGTCCCTTTCCAGTGAATATTCAGGCTTGATTTCTGTTGGGTACCTGGAGCTTATGGACACCCTGCCCCATTGCTCGCCCAGTAGCAAGCACACACATGCACTCCTTCAACAATGGAAGGTACCACTAGGAAAGTGGAATCAGTCCAGAGATATGGGGTCCATCGTTCATCCTGAAACCCCAGTTAATATATTTCCGGGGATGCTAATTCACCTCTTCATAAGGGGTACAGGTGGTACCGTGAAATATAAGAGAGAGGTGAGGGAGAGCACCGTGAGCTTTAGGTCAGCCAGGCCTGGGTTCAGATGACTCACGAGCTGCCTTGAGCATCAGAGCCTCAGTTTCCTCCTGCAGTTGATGAGGATGGTGCTTCTGAGTCCATGTTCCTGGGCAGACTCTTGAGGAGGTCACAGGGGATCAGACATGAGAAATGCTCAGCCCAGTTTCCCATTACGGAGAAAGCTCCAAAATGCATGAACCATCATATTGGAGAGTACTTTCTTCTCCTTACGTTCTATTTTGGAAACGTTGTCTAGGAACCAGGCTCTCTGGGTAGGAGTGGGAGAGAAGGGCCCCTCTGTTAACTGACAGGTTTGGATTTACTAATCTGAACGTGCACCCTTTTCTTTTAAGTTGAAATACAATTGAGTTACAATGTTGTTAGTTTCAGATATACAGCAAAGTGATTCAGTTAGGCATATGTATTTTTTTTTTCAGAGTCTTTTCCCTTATAGATTATTATAAAATATTGAATATAGTTCCCTGGGCTGTATAGCAGGTCCTTGTTGTTTGCCTATTTTTTATATGGTAGTCTGTTTATCTCAATCCCAAAGCCTTAATTTATCCCTCCCCTCCCCGTTTCCCCTTTGGAAACCCATTTTCGTTCTCCTCTCTCTGGAAGCTTTAAGTTGGGGGCGGGGAGGAGAAATACATGGCCACTTGACCTATTTTTCTATTCTCTTTGGTCTGAGGTAAAATTGTCTTCCTCTCCCCTGATTCCTTCCTTTATGGGTGACAAGGTGAGGGAGTTTCAGAGTGTATAATTAGCTTCCCTGCCCCGCCCCTTCTCCTCCTTCTGAGCCAAAGGGTCCAACGCAGGATGGAGACCGCAGGCCTAGGACAGTTGCTGTGGCCATCCCAGGCGACTCCTGAGAGTTGGGCAGGAGAACCCTGCTCAGTTTTGCAGTCAGATTACATCGCCCCCTTCCCCCAGTGTCTTTCTTCTTTCTCCCTTCTCCCTCACTTCCTGGGAGCATAGAGGAAGACAAGGGACATTCCAGGAGAGGAATCCAGGTGGGTGGGCTCAGCAACTCGGGTTTCAAAAACCACCGGGCATTAGCCCTTGCCTGGGTGGGGTGACCAGATGTCCCAGTTTACCTGGCCTTGCCCTGGTTTTAGCATCTTGAAAAGTCTGGCAGTTTGGGGCTAACAAGGACTTTGGTGGGCCTACTGTTGAGTTCATTTGTTTGTTTTTTTACTTGGAGGATAATTGCATTGCAATGTTGTGCTGGTTTCTGCTGGACAACAATGTGAATCAGCTGTAGGTATACATATATCCCCTCCTTCCTGAGCCTCCCACCCACCCTCGCATCCCAGCCCTCTAGGTCATCGCAGAGCACCANTGGAGGATAATTGCATTGCAATGTTGTGCTGGTTTCTGCTGGACAACAATGTGAATCAGCTGTAGGTATACATATATCCCCTCCTTCCTGAGCCTCCCACCCACCCTCGCATCCCAGCCCTCTAGGTCATCGCAGAGCACCAAGCTGAGCTCCCTGTACTATTCAGCTGCTTCCGGCTAGCTATCGATCTACTAGTGAATTCTTAACACCCCAAGGATGTAGGGAGCCAGAGATGGTGCCAGTGCCCAGGAAAGACAAGGATAAGTAACTTTTTTTCCTCTGAAAAGCTGAGACTTTATCTTGGAATGAATTGTGCTTTTGGAAGCTACTTATTTAAGGCATCTAATGCGAGAGAGATCCCAGTTCTGAAGCGCGAAATTCCAGAGTTAAATACGGATCAAGTTTTGTCGTCTCTCTTGGGTCAGAGGCGGCTTTATCTTCTTTTCAGCTTGGGAACATTCTTGGGTCTTCCTATAAGGTGCTCTTTACTCAGGTTGGACCTGGAACTCTGGGTATTAGTAGCCCTTCCCCCAACAACACTATTTAAGAGGCCCACCCCGCCCCCTCCATGGAGCAGTGAAGGAAAACGCAATTTCATCGCCCACCTGCCAGTAAATAATATTCATGCTGTTAAGTTCTGTTCTCATTTTAGGTCTGTGCGTAAAGTATTATATAATTTTAAACCAATTTTAAAGTATTTTTATACAAGCAGCGTTTGCAGGAGGGCGAAGTCTGATCTTAAGAATAAAACTGACAGATTCGTCTTAAACGAGACTTGGATACAGACCTAGGACTTGCTCGGTGAGGGGGTTACCCAGTTTCTGACCTTCCAGAACCTGCTATATCCTTTTTTAAAACTTTTTACAAAATTAAACTTTTTATTTGATCCTGGAGTATAGCTGATTAACGATGTTCTGATAGTTTCAGGAGAACAGCAAAGGGACTCAGCCATCCGTATACATGCATCCATTCTCCCCTAAACTCCTCTCTCATCCAGGCTGCCACATAGACTTGAAGAGAGTGCCCTGTGCTCTACAGCAGGTCCCTGTTGGTTATCCATTTAATTTTATTTAAAAAATTTTATTTTGGCAAGGGGATTTTCTTTATTTGAAGAGGCACTCTTGGTTGGTTGGTTTGTTTTAAAAAGCCTTCTTATTTTGTATTGGGATATTTCCCTGTCTTATAAAATAGGTCCTTGTTAGTTATCCATATACAATATAGCAGTGTGTACCTGTCCATCCCAAGCTCCCTAACTGTCCCTGCTCCTCATCCTTCCCCCGCCCCCTGCCTGCAACCATAAGTTTGGAGAACCTGTTGTATGTTTTTTGTTCCATTAACCTTTATTATTTCCTTTATTAGTAATAACGGGCATGGGAACCTCTGCCGATCCTCACTTGCTGCAATGAAATGTTTGTGGTGTCCACGGAGGGATGTGCTTGTTTGAGTAATAGCACCAGGCTTGGAGGGGAGGAGATACTGGTGAAGGTGAAGCAAAGGGTTTGGGAATGGGTGGCCCCAGTTGTGCATCTTAGCTCCAACTTCCAGTAGCTGTGCCTCAGTCTCTTCATCTGTAAAATGGGCATAATAGTCCTACAACCAGGAAATCGTGAGAGGATTAAAAGATACATGAAAGCATGCGGTGGATATGATTGGTTTGTAAAAAATGTCAGAATGGGGGAGAGTATCAGAATGGTTGCTGTAGATCCATGATTGCCAGGGCTGGGTCTGTTGTGGTCACCCCTCTGGCCCTAGCTTGCCACCTACCATAGCTGAATACATGACTCTGCAGTGTTTTCTTGCCTCTTATTTGAACAGTGACTTGCTTTAATCCTGTTCTGGGTTCATAACACATTCTGAATATTGTCTCTCCTTTCATTTATTTTTCCTTATTTATTTATTTATTT
>SJYV01001542.1:0-33498 GCA_006410875.1 Neotragus pygmaeus | reverse complement strand
TGCAGGTAGATTCTTTAAGCAGAGCTACCAGGGAAGCCCAGAAAATAGAACAGTAAGGTCTAAAATATATTAATTTCAATTTCCAGAAGACATTGTTAATAAAGAGAATGGGGAAGGTTGATACATGATGAGCTAATAGCTAAGTGTTTTTTAGAACTGATAGAAATCATCTATTCTCAGATTCAGGAAACAAAAAAATTTCAAGTCAATTAAGTAAAATTAAATCCACACCATGATACATTACACTTAAACTGAAGAATAAGAAGACTTTAAAAGTAGCCAGGGATAAAGAGTTATAATTTTGCTCCTTTTCAAGCAAATGGTTTCCTGTTAATAACAAATCTGACATAAAAAAAAACAGCATTGAGGCTAATTTATTTCTCTGACATTTTTTTCTATTTTTAAGGGTCAGTTTTATTTTCATGGTTGAGCTATTGGTATTTTTTTGAATTCCCCAAGTTATTTAATTTCTTATGAACAGTAGTTTAGATTTCTATAAATACTATAAATGATAGTTTCCCCAGCCTTTCATTAAATGATCTTATTTGCTAATGTTTCCAATTGTTCTGGCATGAAAGAGAGAGAGAGAGAGAAAGAGAGAGAGAGAGAGAGAGAGAGTGTGTGTGTGTAAAGGAGAACTTTAACCTTGCTAATGGTGGGTACCCTCTTTTATTTTACTCTTTTCTGGTTACAAACACACTGTTAACATTAAAAAGGTGCTTTAAAATAAAATGTCTATAAAGGTAACAACAACAACAACAACAACAACAAAGTAGCCAGAAGGTAAAGAAAAGCAACTATATCAACAGGTGTTTCCTCACTAGAAACAAGAGAAAACAGTAGAATAACATGCTGGAAGTAAATACAGTCAAAAGAGAATTCACATCTAACAAAACTATCTTTTAAGTTTAATGGAAAAATAAAGACACTTTAAAACAAAAACTGAATTTATTAGCAACAAGAAGATTTTTACAAGTTGTGCTTTTTAGAAGACATGTTTTTGGAAGACGGAAAATGATCCTTTAAAAAAAGACTTGAGATGCTAGAAAGAATGGTAGGTAAATAAAATTGACTCAGTCTGGGGGAAATTTTTTAAAATAATAATGTCTTATGTGTTTACATGTTTTAAAGGGCAAAACTTTAATATTAGTAACATATTGTTCAGGATTATGTGACGGGACTAAAGGACAGCAGAGTGTGATTAACCCTAGAATTTAAGGTAAATATGTATGCTGGAAGTTATGAAGCAATCGTCTAAAAGATGTAGAGTTAGAATGGTAAAATCTACCATTCTGAAAGAGTAGAAATAGAGGATATAATTTTTGGAGGGGGAAAACGCAAAAAACAAAAATACCACAATCAATTGAAAAGAAGATAGGAAAAAAAAGAACAAAGATGGGACAAATCACAAAATATGGCAGAAATAAATCCAAATAAACCACTGATCATAAAATGACAATGTAAATGGACTAAACTCTCCCGTTACAAACATGACAATTGTCAGATCAGTTTTAAAAAAATATAATCCAGCTATATAAATCATATGAACACATGAAGAGTTAAAAATATCTGTATGAAAAATGTACTAGGCAAAAAAGTAGCCAAAAGAAAGCTGGTGCAGCTATATTAATATCAGACATAACAGATTTAAAGTAAAAAGCCCTTTTTCGGGTTAGATGGTCATTACATAATGATCAAAAGTCCATTTTTCCAGGAAGATAATTTTAACCTGGTGCACTTCAACATAACACAGCTTCAAATTATACAAAACTCTGAGAAAGAAAATGATAATCTTTTTAATGATCACAAAATCTATAGTAGCCAGGTGCTAGGAAAAGAAGCCCCTAATAAAGCAGGGTAGTCTCTGGGTCAAAGTTGTGATGAGGAAGGTCTCTGAAGGAAAGATAGATCCTCTACTGAACTCTGGGAGATTTAGGTGAGAAATTATTAGATGGTTTCAGTTTTTCATGATTTCTGTGTAACTGTACATCAGTGTTAACCATTCAGTCAGTGTTAAGCTCTTTCTGGATGTAGGACCATCTGCATGCCTTATCTGATTTATATAATTCTTAAAGAACTAGGTACAAGTTATTATTTTATTTCCTAAAAGAAGTGATCTGGAAAACACAGGCTGAAACTCTGTTTTTGTTTCCAACATTTAAAAAGAAAAAAGGGAAAGATGACCAATACCATGTATGGAAATAATAGAAGAAATTAGGAAAAAAAAAATTAACCTAGGAACCATTCTGAATATAAATATTTAGATTTTCTTCTATTTGTCTGTCACCAGAAGCTATAAAACAATAAAGGAAAAAATGTGAAGGCAAGCTTTGTACACATATATACTGACTAAAGGAAGATGATGTACACAGGCCAGACCCACCTCTAGAACTGTCAATGACGGTCATCACGAAATCTAGTAAATGAATATATGTCACAGATATGTGAAAGCAGGCCTCAGAAAATCTCCATCAAGCTCCAAGAGCAGGATTTGAAAAACTACTGCAAAAAGCCAAAAAGCTCCACAGCTGAAATGACACAGAAAAACTAAACCTCAGCTAATGAGAGAATTGTCTAGATAACGTAAGAGAAGGTCACACTGCTTGGTTTCAGCCTGAATTCTGCTCCCCCACCTTCCTGTCAAAAAAAAAACCAAAAACCAAAAAAAAAAACAACCAGAAACAAAAAGGCAGTAACTAAAACTAAAAGGTAACCCTTAAAAAAATCAGAAACAAAATATTTAATTCAGTAGGGCTCAAGGGTTCAAGTCACCTAGGCCCTTGCCCCTGGCAGGGTGATCAAACAAACTTCTCATGGAACCCAGGGACTTTCCCCAGGAGACCTGCCCTCCTACCACCCAGTTCCCCAGCATGATTTTCTCCTGAATCCTGTGCACTGCAAACCCCAGTCTGTAATTCAACAGCTGCTAACTGGTTGATGCTGCTAACTTTCACTCTGTACCTCCCCAGTAGATATGCACAGCTAATGAAGAAATTTCAGAGACAAAGTACAGAAGCAGTCTAAAATGGAAATCTTCTGATCTGAGTTGCAAAGTTCAAGAACTGCTAGGTCTTTACAGAGCCTAATTGGAGAACTTCAATAAAAAATATCAACTGCAATGGATTAAAATGTCTGGAATACGTAAGTCCATGAATTCATGCTATTAAAAAAAATTAAAACCCTCATTGATAACCTTTGGAGAATGGTAGGTAGTCAACTCATTATTTTCAAAGCTGCCTCTTCCATACAAACTATAACTCAGGATAACTAAACTGCTGATGAAAAGAAATTCTTTAACAAAAATTTTCTGGGAAATAAATGAGGACGAAATTACAGAAATAAAATAGCAACATTTTGCAGCTTCTAATGAAATAATAGATCTAAGCAACGTTCACAAATGGCCTTTAACATTAACATGACAACCAAATGCTGTGTGTCTCCTGACAACAGTAAATGACACTTCTTATGAAGTACTCATGTCAAAAGAAAAAACAAAAATACAAAAAATCTGATCAAGCTTTTCTCTCAACTGCCAGTTTTATAAGGATGGTAAAGGAACATATTAAATACTACCATAACGATGAAAACGGCAAATCTAGAATGTGGGAAACTACAAAAGACTCATTTTCTTCAAGAAATAAATGAAGAGAAACCTATAGATTAAAATCATGTCAACGTACTGCAATGTATCAACCTTATCTGAAATCCATTTCAACAAACTATAAATTTAAAATAAGTGTATAAGACATTTGAGGAAATGTGAACATTGAGCAAACATTTAATAATATTAAGGAATTACTAATTTTTAGTAATGAGTGATAGTATAGTTATATATATATATATATATACTTTTAATCCTACCTATTTTTATATCAAAATAAGTATAAAACGATCAGATAACAAGAATTTATGAAAAAGTAATCTGGTGAGGTGGTAGGGGCTTCATGAAACAAGACTAGTAGGGAATTGATAGCCATCGATTCTGGGTGACAGGCCATGGGGTTCATTATATACTATTCTCTCTACCTCTGCATGTTTCCATTAAAAGATTTAAAAAAAGGTAAGACAAGGGGAGAAACATAACCAGCTGCATTGCCTGGACCTTATGTGCATAATCATTAAAAAATGTATCGGTATTAAGGAAATTTGAACACTGAGTTGATATTTCATATTTAAATGATTATTAATACTATAGGTGCTATAACAGTATTAAAAATATCCTTATCTTTTAGAGGTATGTACTGAAATATTTCGGTCACGACTGAGCGATTTCACTTCACTTCACTTAAATATTTATGGGTAAAATGATATATTGTCTGAGACCTGTCTCAAAATCATCCAAAAGATCAGGATGGGGGAATAAGCAGATGTAGAGATGAAGTAAAGACTGGCCATGTGCTGGTAACTGTTGAATAAAAGTGATGGGTAAAGAAGATTCCTTATACCATTCACTCTACCTTTGTCAGAGAAGGCAAAGGCACTCCAGTACTCTTGCCTGGAAAATCCCGTGGACAGAGGAGCCTGGAAGGCCGCAGTCCATGGGGTCGCTGAGGGTCGGACACGACTGAGCGACTCCACTTTCACTTTCGTATATTGGAGAAGGAAATGGCAACCCACTCCAGTGTTCTTGCCTGGAGAATCCCAGGGACAAGGGAGCCTGGTGGGTTGCTGTCTCTGGGGTCGCACAGAGTCGGACACGACTGAAGCAACTTAGCAGCAGCAGCAGCTACCCTTGTATGTTTTACATTTTCTATCAAAACATTTTAAAAAGTAGTAATAACCTATGGCATTCATTATTAGTCAGAATAACGGTTTGAAGAGGGGAATGGGAGCCACAATAAGGGCTTCTGGAGCGGTAGGAATGTTCTTTTACACAAGTTTGTTCACTTTGTGATAATTCATCAATCTGTACATTACAATCTGTGCGCTTTCCAATATATATTATACTATATTATATATAGTATACAATCAAAACTTTTTAAAGTAAGAGATCCACTGCTTCAGTCCAAGAGAAGACAATAAGGCAGAGTTGCAAATACTACAGCAATCACTAAGAAATCTATTTCTGAGCAGAAAGACAGAAGAATACTATACGTGTGCGTACTAAGTCGCTTAAGTCACGTCCGATTCTGTAAGAGCCTACGGAGTGTAATGTGCCAGGCTCCTCTGTCCATGGGTTTCTGCAGGCAAGACTACTGCAGTTGGTTGCCTACTCTTCTCCAGAATAATGTATAGCCCTAAGCAAATGTTAGGATCTGGTCTCGTTTTCCTCAACTCTAAGGGAAATAGCAGCTGCCTCAGCCGGCTGTTGAGAACATGACATGGAATAGTGCCTGTGAAGTGCTTAGCACAAAGCCCGGCACACACACTGCGGTGAAAAAAGGTGCCTTCCGACTCTGGTGTCGGAGGACCCGTGCACTCGTGGCCTGCCTGCCCCAGGCTACAGTATAGGCATACTGCACTCCTGGTTTTAATCTAGACCTCCGCAATAATAAATTACTCTCAGACGGGAAGCTGGACAGATCCCCATCATCCCTCACCCAAAGCTCTAACACAAAACCATTAATGAGACTGAACAGAGGCACCGCAGCTGCACAGCGATTCGAGAGAATCCAGGTCTTCACCAGTATTTGTGGAAGCAAAGTCACTTAAGATGAGGGAAGCCAAAGCCCCACACCCACACCCATGCATCTTCGCTCCCGGCAGCGCGATCCACTGCACCCCACTCCATGCCCTCCAATGGGGACGCGCGGAGTAAAAGCCTCATATCGCCCCCTGAGCTTTCCCCCAATCAGCGAGCCCGCACCAGAACACAGCGCCCAATCAGAGCGCTCCACATGCCGAAGGCAGCCCTACGCGCACGTCCGAAAAGAAACGCTTCTCAAAGGGCAGTGCCCGAACACCCGGCTCCACTGGCTTCTGGGTCTCCGGAGGAGCCACACTGCCACCTACTGTCCAATCATGGGAATGCAGTCCCAGGTGTACCGCCTGATTCTCAGGGCCATATCCCAGCCAGAAGGCTCAAATACAGAATTTGGAAGCTTCCCTAATGGCTCAGTGGTGAAAAATCTGCCTGCCAGTGCAGGACACACGGGTTCAATCCCAGATCCGGGAAGACCACACATGCTGCGGAGAGCAACTATGCCCCTGCGCCACAACTACTGAGCCTGTGCTCTAGAGCCCTAGAGTCCCACCTACCCGCGACTACTGAAGCCTCTGTAGCAAGAGCCATCACGATGAGAAGCCTGCACACCTGCTCCGCCAACCAGAGTGCCGCCTGCCGCCTACCCCCCGCCGCCTACCTCCCAACCCCGCAACTAGAGAAAAGCCTAACCAGCAAGGAAGACCCAGCACAGCCAAAGATAAATTTTAAAAAATAAAAAGAATTAAGGAAAACGTGCAATAATACCACATATGAATGCAGGTTTTAATAATATTCTGTTACACAGTAGGAAGAAAATATTGTCTTAGCCTCTTCTCTTCCAACCTCATCTCACCTCACATCCCAAATTATTCCTTTCACATATTTCTGCAGCAGCTACTATATGTCAGAGTATGATCTGGGGCAGGCATTATCATCACCCCTAACTGATAGGTACAGGAACCCAGTTAAGAGACATAGGTTCTGAAAGATGGCAGAGATGGGAAAAACACCCAGACATTTTTGCTTCAAGTGCACACTTGACCACGTCATACAAGGTACAAAGTGCTGTAAGATACAGGATGAGGAAAAAAATCACTTCTGACTTGATAGGGCCTTGGGATGTACAGAAAGGATTATTGGCAGGATAGTATTCAGTAAATGGTGGCTGGTATGTACTGCTTTTCTAAGTACATTAATCTTAACAGAGAGGAGACAGTTACCTCTGTGGGATATATATTCACTGGAGACTGTTATGCTTATTCTTTGGCAAAGAGCATCTGCTCACTCAAGAATCCATGACAATATTTCCTAGGTTTGTCTCCGAATAACAGAGCTGATTCATACCAAACCATCAAATATAATGGCTGTTTCTTAATTTTCCCTTCATACCTAGGAAAGTGTTAATAAGAGCTTTTATGAACTTCTTCATCTTCATTTCTGTACTTCCACAGCACTTTTCATATAATTCATATATGGCACATCAGAATAAGCTTTGCAATATAATTAAGTGAGCCCATGTTGCTTTCATCATTAGAATAGTCGTTCCCAAAAGGAGTACCAAAAGGCCCTCAGGACATTTCAGAATACATACTGTTATTTTTTCTTTTTTGACTGTCAAAATGACTGTAGGGCATTACTGGTACTTACTGGGTAGAAGGAGCTTCCCTGGTGGATCAGCGGTAAAGAATTTGCCTGCAGTGGGGAAGACCTGGGTTCGATCCCTGGGTTGGGAAGATCCCGTGGAGAAGGGAACAGCTAACCACTCCAGTATTCTGAACTGGAGAATCCCATAGACTGTATAGTAAGTACATGGGGTTGCAAAGAGTCAGACGTGACTGAGCAGCTTTCACTTTCCACTGGCTAGAAGTCAAAAATGATAACAGGCAGTACCGAGACTGACAGCCACAATAAAACACTGGCCCTGCTGGGAGCCAGTGTGTTCAGTATAGAAGGAAGATACAAACACGGATGACAGGAAGGCAAGGAAGAACTCTGTAGAGAGATTAACTGAGGTTTCAGAATGAACTCATCATTTGTAAAATATGTACATGTAAGCTCATACATATATATACGAGAACATATGTATGTTTACGTGTGTATGTGTACATATTTCTCCTAGCTCTGTCCACTAAATGAGCAAAGCAGCAAAAATTCCACAGTAGCAAGGGGATGCCTAGTGCATAGACCTTGGTTTCTAATACCATTCCCTAGTAAAAGGAACCAGTGCTCTTTGGAGAAATTTAGTTGGCCCTTGAACAAAACAGGTTTGAACTGTGCAGGTTCCCTTACACATAAATCTCTTTCACTAAACGTGTACTATTGGATTACACGCATGATCTACAGTTGGTTGAATCTGTAGATGGAAACTTGGCTTGGAAGAAACCACTTATAGGGAGGACCAACTAGAAGGTATATGAGGATTTTTGTGCTGAGGGTGGGTGCCCTTCACTCCCATTGTTTATAGGTTAATTGAAACTGATTTCAGGGTTACAGCAGGAAAGGTACAAGATGGAACACAGGGAGTCAGCTTGAAAGGGATTCTATTAGCCAAATTTGAGAGAATTTGGGAGAATCTGACTAACAACATAATGGTAAGGATGGTAATGAATCATTAAAAGAAAAAAAGCAATCTACAAAATCATATTGATAATAAACAGAGAAAGAAAAAGAAGTGGGAGAAAAGGGAGGCTTCTTGTTTACAGTAAATACTGAGTACTAATTAGTAAATGTGGAGGCATTAATGAATTTGGAAACCATCATTTTTCAACTATCATGATAAAGACTGATTCTGCAGATGAAATAAGGTCAGGATGCATGGTAACTAACTATATGATAAAAATGAACAGAAAACAAGACAAAATAATGTTTACATAATCCAGAGAGACTGTCAAGCCAAAAATGAAAGAGAAATTTGCAAGAAAGAAAAAATAATTCTGCCACATGTGAAATAATAATTCTTAAGACTTATGACTGGATTATTATAAAAGCATTTCTCATATATCTCATGTATATATAGTACCAAACATGCAGTGACTGGAAATGACATCTATAACAGCATGGTGAGCACCTACCCAGGTGGCAATCTTCCTTTTCTCTCGCCTCCCATTTGCGGCTGTCCACATATGCTGCAGAAAGTAGGTATCTTTTACCTGAGGAAAAAAACAATTACCTCAACAAGCATGGTTTCAGTACATGTTCAGTTTATACATCTGTTTTTATTAACTGTATCTTTGCCACATTTTCCATTTACTAGACTATTAAAGATCTGTTATGAAACTGTAACCAATACTGCACAGGTTTAAATTCAGTTCATGACAACATGCATTCAACCTCTCACAGGAAGAAAATGCAGAAAACCTGTTCAAATTTCTAACATTATTAGTAAAACTGCTGCTAATTTTGCTCCAAATACTTTAGACCTAGGAGCCATTTGTTTCCACTGACGAAGAGCCTAGATAAGCTTTAAAATTCCTTCTTAGAACCCCAAATACTTGCTGAATGGTTGCTTAACTCATTAAATGACTGTTTATCATGATTAGGTAGTCCTAAAAAATTTCCAGCTGAGTTGGATCAGCACATTTACCCTTATTTCACATACAGCAAAGAGTACCGAGCACCCAGTGGGTAAATAAGAGGAGTCTAACAAGCCGAACCTGGGGTGACCCACGAGATGACGCCTGTCCAACGGCCGGCACGTGACACTGCTCAGTACACAAGAGCTCAGGGAAGAAATGAGAAAGAAGGAACGACAACTGAAAATGAAACTTATTATCCTTTAAAGACACCATCAACAAAGTGAAAGGATAACTCAGAGCANGCTCCTCATTACAGCCACCCTGAGCTTCACCGCCTCAGTCTGGCAGGCCTGAGGCCGAGCCTGAGAGGAGGGATGCAGGCGTGTGGGCGTGGGCAGGATGTGGCAGGGAGGACCAGCGCGCGTTCTGGTCTGCAGTTCTTGCCCTGGGCAGCTGTGGCTCCATCCCACCGGGGCTCCTGGGAGAAGCCTTGCCGGTCGCACCTCCAAGTTGTCCCGGGGAAGGAGAGGTTGTAGTGCTGTCTTCATCTCACTTGGGATGTCCCACTTCCCACTTCGGAAACAGCCCTGAGTTAGCCCCCAGGAGGCTTCCCAGGCTCCGAAGAAAGCCCTGAGGCAGAGGGTGGGGCGGCTTAGAGGCACGTGCTTGAGGGAGAGCAGCCCACGACAGCCAGCCTGATAGCCGAGGATGTCGGACACAGGCAGAGGCCGCGGGAGCAGCCCGGTAAGCTGCTTCTCACTCGGGGCCTTCCACTCCGCCCGTGCCCTGCTCACTCTGTGGCCTCGGTTCAAAAGTCACCTTCTCGAAAGGGGCTTTCCTAGCATCCTATGAAGGCGCCCAGCTGTGATTACTCCACTCCCCATCTTCCCTTCCAGACCCTTCTCTGGCAGACTGGCCAGTGCAGCTGAAGACCTACTCGCCCAGATAGGTTGTCTGGGTGTTGGGACGGGCTCACACAAGGCCTGCACCAGGCTTAGGTGGGGTGGTTACAAAAGCGCACGCGTGCTAAGTCACTTCACCCGTATCTGACTCTTTGCGACCCTCTGACAAGGCTCCTCCATCCATGGGGTTTTCCCGGCAAGACTCCTGGAGCGGGTGGCTGTGCCCTCTTCCAGGGGATCTTCCTGATGCAGGGACTGAACCCGTGTCTCTTAAGTCTCCTGCATTTGCAGATGGGTTCTTTACCGCTAGCAGCACTGCTGGGAAGCCTGCTTTACAGAAGTGTGTGTGTTAAGCTGCTTCAGTCACGTCCGACTCCTTGCGACCCTATGGACTATAGCCCACCAGGCTCCTCTGTCCATGGGATACTGGAGTGGGTTGCCATTTCCTTCCTCATCTTTACAGAAAACTAGGGGTCAAATGTCAGTGCTGGTCCAGGGAGAAGGTGCCAAAGCAGTGCTAAAGCTTTGACCGATTGCCAGATATCGGGGTAGGAAATGTCAGAGTCGGGAACGCAGGCGAGGTAAGCCCCTAGCAAAAACTAACCAGGCAGTAGGAAGTGGGAACTCAGGAGGAGACTGAAGGCCCGGTGTTGTTTCCACAGACAGCACCAGGCGGGCAGGAGCCTCTTGGGGAAGGACAAGATGCACCTTCTCGTTCTGCTCTGTCATTTGAAGGCCACTTCCCTGGTGGCTCAGAGGTGAAAGGCNGGAGACTGAAGGCCCGGTGTTGTTTCCACAGACAGCACCAGGCGGGCAGGAGCCTCTTGGGGAAGGACAAGATGCACCTTCTCGTTCTGCTCTGTCATTTGAAGGCCACTTCCCTGGTGGCTCAGAGGTGAAAGGCTCTGCCTGCAATGCAGGAGACCTGGGTTCGATCCCTGGGTTGGGAAGATCCCCTGGAGAAGGGAATGGCAACCCACTCCAGTATTCTTGCCTGGAGAATCCCATGGACGGAGGAGCCTGGTGGGCTACAGTCCACGGGGTTGCAAAGAGTCGGACACGACTGAGCGACTTCACTTCCCATCTCTGGGTTTGTCTCCCTCAGTGTAACCACACCAGTGATGTCATTCAAGGTTGGGAGAAGTTCTGGGTTTGTCTCCCTCAGTGTAACCACACCAGTGATGTCATTCAAGGTTGGGAGAAGTGACAACTTGTGTACACACCTCAGTGAAGACACATTTCTATCCTGTAGGTCATTTTGAAACACTGAAGGTAATGGGATTTTAAGACCGGGAAAGAGTCTCTTTTTGAGTCTTGCTCCAAAGGGGAAGCGGCCTGAAGTGGCCCCTAGAATTCTGGAATGCAGAAGAGCAAGGCCCTGCCATCTAGTGACCATGGTTTTCCAGGCCGCAGATGAGCGCGTTCCCTGCCCTGTGAGCCAGCTCAGGTGGCCCTTTCTCAAGGACCTCGAGATCCCTGTCTCAGTTCCCCACGCTCGGGGACAGGCCTCAGGTCAGGAAGAGCCTGCAGGATAACGTGTCAGCCCGGGAGACAGAGAAAACAGTAGGTTGCGGGCCCTTACGTGTATGGATCTTCTTCCATTCTGACTCAGTTACAATCAACAACCTCTTTCATTGTTTGTACAGCTGGGTCCTGCAGTTCCTCAGGGTAAGCTTGGGTGGTAGAGGAAAGACGTACTCCTTTACCCTTAAAACCAGGGTCTACAGTGTGGGCTGGCTCCACGGCCAGCCTTGCAGTGTATCAAGTGTCCAGTTGACCTTTGAACAACAGGAGTTTGAACTGTTCACCTCCTGTATACAGGGATTTTTTTTTTTTTCAACAAATATGTACCGCTGGATCCGTGGTAGGCTGAATCTGGGAATGTGGAAATGTAGATACAGAAGGCAGCCGTCGTCATGATTCCTGGGTGATGAGGTTCTAAGCTAAAGTGTTCCATTTTAATCCTAATTGCTTTAAATAAACCACCGCCTCAAGAGTGTAGTTTTGAAGTTACCTAGTGTTTCTGTGTCTCAGTTTCCTCCCCTGGATAATGGACATACTGGCATTATTTATCTCCTAGGATTTGTGCGTGTGTGTGTGAAAGTTACATGTGTTTCTACCTGAGAAGCACTTACAATATATAGAGAGCTGTTTCAAGTGTTTGATGATATTATTTTTGGCATCATCACTCATTTAAAGATGGTGAATTTGAAGGAGAGAAATCAGGTATTATTTTCAAACCAGAGGAGCCCATGTTGGGAGCTGGTGTGCACTTTTTCATCTTAGTTATCTTCTGTCTTACTTTTCTGCAGAGAGATTTGTGATGGTTTATACTTCCCCGGTAAATGGTTTATACTGATGGTTTATACTTCTCCATCGGTAAAGAATCTGCCTGCTGTGCAAGACCCCTAGGTCCAATCCCTAGCTTGGGAAGATCCCTTGGAGAAGGAAATGGCAACCCACTCCTGTATTCTTGCCTGGGAAATCCCATGGATGGGGGAGCCTGACAGGTTACAGTCCATGGGGTCGCAAGAGTTGGACACAACTTAGCAACTAAGCCTAGCTACCTATGGGTTAAACAGAAGCAAAATTGAGCCACTGGGATGCAAAAGGAAACAGGAAGGATCTAGAAGGAGTAGATTGTGCTTCAGACCTGAGCCGTGACGATTTGAGTAGTGGCCAATGAACTTGTCTTTAATTTACTCGCAGTTTAGACAGTGAGGGAACATGACAGATGACATGTGTTTCCCTTCCTGATTACAACCTCCAGGTACACATTCATTTGCAGAAATGAACTCACTGGGGGGTAGGGTCAGACACAATAGGAGTCTATTATGTGGCTCCTTTACGTATAAATGACTCTGAGTGGACTTTACTATGGCTGTGTATCCAGTTTTACTAATGAAGAGCTGTCAAATCTGTGAATCTTACGTGACTCCTCTGGAAGATCCAGGGACTTTGCTTTTTGGAGCTGAAATACTAAATTAAAAATCATTGTGTAAACGAAAAACACATTATGAGTGTTAGCTGCCTCTCACCTAGCAGACGTATACTTAAATTTTAGATTTCCTTCCCTCCCTCTGCCCCAAATTCTTTCATAGAGCAGCTGCCTGAACCTAGGGCCCGTGAACATGCCTGTCTGACATTCCTGAGTTAACTGCAAGAATCCACATCAGTCCCATCTGTACACCAGCCAGGCAGATGCTCAGTAACCAGTCACCGTGTATGTACAGTGTGGTCCTAGGGAGCAGGAGGAGGAGGAGACCATTTACTCAGCACCGAGTCTATGCCAGACACTTTCTGGGACACTTGATATGTATTGTTGCATTTGTCGTAGTCATTTGAGGTAGCTATAATTACTTCTGATTTATGGATAAAAGAGTTCGAGGCTTAGAGAAGTTATGTAGCTTAACCAAGATCACATAGCTGGTTCTGTAGCAGAACTAGAATTTGAAACCATCAATCAATCGGTTCGTTCATCGATTTAGCACATCTCTATCTTCCGTGCCTGATTCTGCTAAGAAGTGATTCCTGCCCTCACCACATCTGCAATCTGGTTGGGGAGGCAGTTTTTTAATTCCTTACCTAGTGGCCTTATTATAATCAATCTCAAGCCTTAGTATTAAAAACATGTATTATATTCTGTCCATGAAGCCATTTACATTCCATTTGAATGCTCTTGGTGTTTAGGTTAAATGGAGAAGAAAGAATGAAGTGTAACTGCGAAAGGGAGCTGAATGATAATGTTAAATACTTTTTACACTGAAGATCTCCTTTATGGAGACTGTCTCTGAACAAGCCTCCAGTAATTTCTCAGGAGAAGTTTAGAAAGTGAAATCTGGCCTGGTGCAATCCCTTGTAGCAAAGTCCTGGCCTGGGGAGGCAGTGAGGTTCTCTGGTGACAAGTCAGAGTTGGGGCTGCAGGTTTCTCTTCCTATAAGGAACTGGCTTCGGAGAAACTAATCAAACCCAGAATTCTTAGGAGGTTTGTAGTGTTGCCAGCTTGCAAATATAGCTCCCCCACCACGGTGTTACCTGGAGGAAGGACCAGTCGACGCTATTTTTCTTTTCTTTTACCCCTCTCTCTCCTCAAGGGGCCACCTTCTTCATAAGACCAACATCTGTGTTTCATGATGTCTTCACTCTTTCTTGATAGCCCTTCCTTTTGTTGTATTAGAGTCTCAGGATGGAGCCTGAAAGCCTGAAGTAGAAATATTCTAGATGCCTTGTAGCTGAACCAGAGGTGCAAAGTCCATCTGGGGGCAGAAAGCACCTTACACTACTCTGTTTAATGTCTGGCCACTACCGAGACCTAGGATGCCCACTGTCAGGGGCTCATTGCTTCTGTGGCTGCCTGGTCTCTGGGGGGCTTTGGTCACTAGAATTTCTTTTCTGATATGAGGGCCATTTGTCCCCGTGTAGATTTCACTGTTGGACTCTCATTCTTCTTCTGTCACCTAACAGAGTAAGTCTGCTCTGCCCTTTCCATGACAGACCTTGAGAGAGCTGGAAACCGAGGGTCTCTCCCTTGTTGCAGTGAGCAGGGGCTATTCCAATTTTCTTTGTCTAAAGAGCTGGGGATTCTAGAATTCTCAGGATCCTGATTGTCTCAATAAGCAGCATTCAAAAACTGAAAGATTGATTGGGACTTCCTTGGTGGTTCAGTGGTTCGCAATCCACCTTGTAATCCAGGGGATGCGTGTTCTGATCTCTGGCCCTGGAAGATCCCGCAGGCTGAGGGGCACTAAAGCCCAGGCACCGCGATGGCTGAGCCCACGCCCTGGAACCCGTGCTCCACAAGATGCAGTGAGAAGCCTGGCCACTGCGACTAGAGAGGAGCCTGAGCATCGGTGAAGACCCGGAACAGCCAGAAGTAAATTAAGAAAACAAACAAATATATTAACGGAACATCTATTAATAGAGTGCAACCTTTTCGAATGGGCCTGTAGTGACCTCACAATTCTTCCCAGTAACGTCCAGGCAGCTATTATAAATTTACTGTTGTTCTTTAGTCACTCAGTTGTGCCTGACTCTTTGCAACCCCATGGACCCACCAGGCTCCTCTGTCCATGAAGGTTTCCAGGCAGGAGTACNTAGTCATTTGAGGTAGCTATAATTACTTCTGATTTATGGATAAAAGAGTTCGAGGCTTAGAGAAGTTATGTAGCTTAACCAAGATCACATAGCTGGTTCTGTAGCAGAACTAGAATTTGAAACCATCAATCAATCGGTTCGTTCATCGATTTAGCACATCTCTATCTTCCGTGCCTGATTCTGCTAAGAAGTGATTCCTGCCCTCACCACATCTGCAATCTGGTTGGGGAGGCAGTTTTTTAATTCCTTACCTAGTGGCCTTATTATAATCAATCTCAAGCCTTAGTATTAAAAACATGTATTATATTCTGTCCATGAAGCCATTTACATTCCATTTGAATGCTCTTGGTGTTTAGGTTAAATGGAGAAGAAAGAATGAAGTGTAACTGCGAAAGGGAGCTGAATGATAATGTTAAATACTTTTTACACTGAAGATCTCCTTTATGGAGACTGTCTCTGAACAAGCCTCCAGTAATTTCTCAGGAGAAGTTTAGAAAGTGAAATCTGGCCTGGTGCAATCCCTTGTAGCAAAGTCCTGGCCTGGGGAGGCAGTGAGGTTCTCTGGTGACAAGTCAGAGTTGGGGCTGCAGGTTTCTCTTCCTATAAGGAACTGGCTTCGGAGAAACTAATCAAACCCAGAATTCTTAGGAGGTTTGTAGTGTTGCCAGCTTGCAAATATAGCTCCCCCACCACGGTGTTACCTGGAGGAAGGACCAGTCGACGCTATTTTTCTTTTCTTTTACCCCTCTCTCTCCTCAAGGGGCCACCTTCTTCATAAGACCAACATCTGTGTTTCATGATGTCTTCACTCTTTCTTGATAGCCCTTCCTTTTGTTGTATTAGAGTCTCAGGATGGAGCCTGAAAGCCTGAAGTAGAAATATTCTAGATGCCTTGTAGCTGAACCAGAGGTGCAAAGTCCATCTGGGGGCAGAAAGCACCTTACACTACTCTGTTTAATGTCTGGCCACTACCGAGACCTAGGATGCCCACTGTCAGGGGCTCATTGCTTCTGTGGCTGCCTGGTCTCTGGGGGGCTTTGGTCACTAGAATTTCTTTTCTGATATGAGGGCCATTTGTCCCCGTGTAGATTTCACTGTTGGACTCTCATTCTTCTTCTGTCACCTAACAGAGTAAGTCTGCTCTGCCCTTTCCATGACAGACCTTGAGAGAGCTGGAAACCGAGGGTCTCTCCCTTGTTGCAGTGAGCAGGGGCTATTCCAATTTTCTTTGTCTAAAGAGCTGGGGATTCTAGAATTCTCAGGATCCTGATTGTCTCAATATGCAGCATTCAAAAACTGAAAGATTGATTGGGACTTCCTTGGTGGTTCAGTGGTTCGCAATCCACCTTGTAATCCAGGGGATGCGTGTTCTGATCTCTGGCCCTGGAAGATCCCGCAGGCCGAGGGGCACTAAAGCCCAGGCACCGCGATGGCTGAGCCCACGCCCTGGAACCCGTGCTCCACAAGATGCAGTGAGAAGCCTGGCCACTGCGACTAGAGAGGAGCCTGAGCATCGGTGAAGACCCGGAACAGCCAGAAGTAAATTAAGAAAACAAACAAATATATTAACGGAACATCTATTAATAGAGTGCAACCTTTTCGAATGGGCCTGTAGTGACCTCACAATTCTTCCCAGTAACGTCCAGGCAGCTATTATAAATTTACTGTTGTTCTTTAGTCACTCAGTTGTGCCTGACTCTTTGCAACCCCATGGACTGTAACCCACCAGGCTCCTCTGTCCATGAAGGTTTCCAGGCAGGAGTACTGGAGTGGGTTGCCGTTTCCTTCTCCAACGAATCTTTCCAACACAGGGATCGAACCCGCATCCCCTGCAAGTCTCCTGCATTGCAGGCAGATTCTTCACTCCTGCACACTGGGGAGGCCCTTATTATAAACTGATTCCTTAATAAACAAACCTTAACTGTGCAGTTGCTGTGCGGAAGCTCTGTTTCCTACAGATGTGAACATAGAAGAACAGTCCACGCCCTCATGGAATTCTCAGCTTGTTCTGAAGCCAACCCTGTGAGCTAAGTGAGTTGGAAGCCCTTTGCTGCCTTGCACTGGGATTTGGGGTGGAGGTGGATACCTTTGCAAAGCTGATTCTAATGTCCACCTGAAGGGTGTCCAGGTGGAGTGGAGTCTTTTGCCTCCACTGAGCTGGGTCAGCTGCGTCCTTGTCTCTCAAATTCTGTTTCCACGCCTGGGACCTGCTCAACTCTGCCTCCTGCCAACTGCTTAGAAGTCCTTGCTTGTTTGAAAGTACAGCTACGGAGACGCTCAGTGCCCTGGGGGCATTGAGGTAATTGGGGTAATCCAAGGCAATGGCACCCCACTCCAGTACTCTTGCCTGAAAATCCCACAGATGGAGGAGCCTGGTGGCTATAGTCTGCGGGGTTGCTAAGAGTCGGACACGACTGACTTCACTTTCACTTTTCATTCTCATGCACTGGAGAAGGAAATGGCAACCCACTCCACTGTTGTGGCCTGGAGAATCCCAGGGATGGAGGGAGCCTGGTGGGCTGCTGTCTATGGGGTCACACAGAGTCGGACACGACTAAAGCGATTTAGCAGCAGCAGCAGCAGGCCTCATTTTGCTCTGGAAAGCAGAGGCACTTTTGGATAAGCTTTTGTACCCACACGTAGGTCAATTCAATTCAGTGATGTTCCAGCCATACTTGGAAAATTCCATCTTTCTTTCCTTCTATTAGTAACCCATCAAAGTTAATGCTTGTAAATAAAAAAAACTTGAGAGGTCAGCTGCTTTTGCTCACTTCGCATCAGCCCTTGAGAAAGGAGGGTTCTCAGTGTGGTGCGGTGGTGGGGCCTCTGTCCAAAATTGGGAGGATGCTCTCCAAGAGGCCCTGTGTGGGGAAAGTCCCTGGAGAAGTCATTTTCACAGGGCATGTGTAGTACTTTGTCTTTGAAATGACTGATATTTATGGTGGTTTTTTCCTCTGAATGTCCTGCTGGATTTCTCCCTCCTTGGCTGTGAGTCAGTCTCATCCCATAATCACACGAGAGGCTGCTGTCTGATAGACTGATAGAGCAGTTCCTTTCCTGTTTCTTAAAATCCCACCATTAGATTCTGACCCAGTGAGATAAAGAGGTGGGTGAATGGGAACTGAGTTCAAATCCATATTGACTGTCTGGCCACTTGGGAGAAATTACTTCTTTTCTGAGTTTGTTTGTTTCCACTTATAATGATGATCTGGAAACAAAGTCAGTGAACTGAATAGCAAAATAAGATGAGACTTAAAGACCTCTCCTCCTAGTTCTGATCAAATATGCTCCATTAACATGTAATGATTGAGAACGGATTGAGAACGGAACAGGCTCCATTCTAGGTGCTGAAATACAGCAGAGGGGAAATGCGTCTGAAGTCCCTGTTGTCATGAGGCTTGATTTCTGGAAAACATATACACAAGTAAGTAGACAAGTAGCATGTTCAGTGGAAATATACGCTACGGAGAAAAACAGAGTCCTGGGGACGGGAGAGCGCGTGTGTTTATGTAGGAGATGAGGGAAAGGCTCATCCAGATGACACTGGGAGGACACTTGAAGGACGTGCACCAGTGGGCCGTGCCTGGGGGGGTGGGAATGTTCCAGGCCAAGGGTCTACAGTGGGAGAGCGATCACTGATTGCTGGATTCACAGAGCAGCAGGAGGCCAGTGAGTCAGAACATGTTGTGATCAGGATAAAAGAGTTGAGGCCGGGGAAACATCAGGACACAGATCACTCAGGGCTTCGAAGGCCACTGTTGACACCTTGGCTCTGCTCTAAGCCAGAAGGTAAGCTCTGGAGGCTTTTAAGCAGAGGAACACAACTCAGCATTTCAGGAAGATGGCCCTGGAGGGGCCAGCCCTTGGGACAGAGGGTCCTTTGCTTCCTTTTCAGCACTGCCCAAGCTGCTCAGGATAGTCTGGAGCGATTGCTGTCTAAACCAGGCTTTAGAGGCTAAGAGAGAGTAAAATAGTAGCGACTAAGGGCAGCAGAGGTGAGCCTGCAGTCTAGATGAGCCTCCCTCTGTCTGCAGGGAGAAGCGGTCAGGAAGGAGGAGAGAAGTCTTGTAGCTGCAAGGCCTGGGACAAACCAAAGCCATGCTGCTGCTGCTGCTGCTAAGTCGCTTCAGTCGTGTCCGACTCTGTGCGACCCCATAGATGGCAGCCCACCAGGCATAAGGGAGTAGAAAACAAGAGCTTGGCCTTCACAAGCAGCAATCGGGGATTAGCACGTAAAAGTTAATTAGTGATGGGACATCTATACATATGGATGCATGCCAGGGAAGTGGGGTCCTCGTCACGGGTCCTGGCAGAATCTGAGTGGGGACTGGACACATGGGCATAACCTCCCCTCCCTGCACCCACCCTGGTTCTACCCATCTTCCCACACAGTGTACTTTGCAAGAGGTGATGAGCAAGAGGGTTGTGGTTGTTGATGGGAGGCTCTGTGTAGCGGAGGGGGAGGCGAGGGCAGAGGGGCGCCTGCTGTGCCTTGGTGCCTTGGACTGGGTGTGAACCCCTCCTGGAAAGAGCGACTAGAGTAATAGTAGAGAGGGAGTTTTCCTGAGAGTGTCCTGTGAGTCTGGGAACCCCCAGCGCCATCAACACATCTACAAGGACGCGCTGTCCTAAAGCCGGGGGAGGCTGCCATCTGCTGGTTGACTGCAGTATTTCACCCAGGTGCTGGGCTTTGGACAAAAATCTTTCAATGTTAAAGAATCATCTGCGTGGGCATTTTCTCCAGGTCAGGCTCTGCCCATAAAACATTGCAGGCAGATTCTTTACCATTTGAGCCATCAGGGAAGCCCTTTAAATCGTCGCTAATTCTCATCAGCATATGTCCTCTTTATTCTTGTTTTTAGGGATGCTCAAAAAAATTAAGTACCTAGATCCAGGTCATTCAGGAACTAGAAAACTTGGAATTCAAGCTCAGCCCTGACTACAAACTTGACTACTTGAAGAAGTTGTTATGTTCACATCAGCTCTGCAAGCTGTGAGTGTTGTGAGGGGCCTGGCAAATGTTCTGTGTGTGCTGAGCGGAAAAGTGGAGACAGGATAGATCTGCGGATGGATGAATGGATAGATGGATGGATGTGCCGCAAGGTGCTGCATCCCAGGGGCCCACGGACTCAGGTTTCAGTCCCAGCTCTGGCCTTTCAGGTCTGGTGACCTTGGAGAGGTCATCTCAGAGCTCTGACACACCACTTTATCTGTAACTGCAAATGTACTGGGCTAATTGTGGGAGCTACTTGTTTTGACTGTGTGTATGTGTGTCTCTGTGTGTGTTTTCCTTCTGTAACATCTTGCAATCTATTTTCCAGTCTTGGTGAGGCTGGAGCGATTCTCGAGAGGACAGCTTCTCCCTGTTCCCCTTCCCAGCTCTATCTACATTCTTTTGCTCAGACGGTAAAGAATCTGCCTATAATTCAGGAGAGCCAGGTTGATCCCTGGGTTGGGAAGATCCCCTGGAGAAGGGAATGGCTACCCACTCCAGTATTCTTGCCTGAAGAATTTGATGGACAGAGGACCCTGGCGGGCTACTCTGGGGTCGAAAAGAGTTGGACACAACTGAGCGACTAACGCTTTCTGGGCAGGGAGGAGGGCGAGGGAGTGAGCCCTCTGCTGGCTCCTGATATACCGCAGCACGCAAATCCTGGCAAGGGGCAGGCAGCAGGAATCCAGGGCCCCAGTGGACAAAAGTGGACAGACAGGTGCCTTTCTAGTGCAGGAGTGAGCTTTCTCAAGGGTGACGCTGGTTATGTATCTCTTGGCCTAAACACCTCCGGCGATCTCAGCTCTGCCCAGAAGATGCAAACCCTTCAAGGTGAGGCCCTGCACGCCTTCACCCGTGGTGTCCAGCCTCAGCTTGCCCTGGCATCACCACGGTCCCCATGCTAGCCACAGCAACCTCAAGAGGCCTCCCCGTTTCTTCTACCCAAATGCTGAAGGGCAATGCCCCAGTACTCCCAGGCCCTGCAGCCCTCCCTGTACCAGGAGCTAATGGGACCTTGACTCCAGCTCACCACATCCTTAATTAGTCTGGCTTCACTGAGACCACAGGAAAAATCCCCTGTAGGAATTGAAGGCACCTTAAAATCAGGGGTGTAGACATGAATAACATGCCTGTTTTTGAGCTGCCCTCAATTCCTACAAGGGATTTCCCCTGTTGTCTCAATGAAGCAGAGTTTCTCTAGTGGCTCAGTGGTAAAGACTCTCCCTCCCAAGCAGGTAGAGTTGCCTGGGTTGGGAAGATTCCCCTGAAGAAGGAAATGGCCACCCACTCCAGTATTCTTGCCTGGGAAATTCTATTTACAGAGGAGCCCGGCAGGCTACAATCCATGGGGGCTGCAAAGAGTCAGACAGGACTTAACGACTAAACAGCAGAAGGAGCAGACACGGATAAACTTGCTGAGGCTTCAAACCCTATGGATTTTCCCTTCTAAACATCTCTCAGAACCATATGCTTCGTGTCTATTAATAGGGGCACACTTAGGCAAACTCCATCACCTTTAACCTGGCCTCCGGCAGTGACCTTCTTAGAGCTCTCTCCCATCTGTACTTCCAGCCCAAATACAAACTGCAGCAAAAAGATTTGTTTCTTTAACTGAAGAATAATTGATTTACAGTGTTAATTCTAGGTGCACAGCACGGCGATTCACACATTTACGCATTCATTTACACACGTGTGTTCTTTTTCATATTCTTTTCCCTTATAGGTCATCACGGAATAGAGTTCCTTGTGCTATATAGTAGGCCCTGTTTATCTATTTTATACAGAGCAGTGTGCATGTGTTAATCCCAACGTCTTAATTTATCCCTCCCTCCACTCCTGTTGCCCCTTTGATAACCATACATTTGTTTTCTATGTCTGTGAGTCTCTTTCTGTTTTGGAAAAAAGTTCTTTCTTTCTTTTTTTTTTTTTTTATTCCACATATAAGTGACATCATGTGATATTTGTTTTTGTCTAATTTACTTCATGCAGTGTGATGACCTCTAAGTCCATCCAGGTTGCTGCACGTGGCACTGTTTCATTCTCAAAAAGATATTAAAAAAAAAAAAACAAAAACAGGCATGAACATTATACTCCCCTGCTTAAAATTCTTTGTTAGCGTCCCATTGCTTTCAGGGAAAAGAGCAAAATCCTTACCTGGACCCAAAGAACCTGTGGAATTGGGTTCTTGTTGCTCCCGGGCCTCTGGCTGTCTTTCTGAGCAGCCTGGCAGCCTGAGGGCCTCTAGGAATACGCTGCCCTCTGCCTCCGCTCCCTCTCTCACTGGTCAACTCCTGCTCATCATGTAGACTGTGATTCAGGTGCCCTTCCTCAGGGAAGCCATCCTAGGCCGGTCCTGGCTAGATGTTCTGCTAGTCTCTTGTATTTGCTTCCAAAGCTTGCCTTCCGTCTGCACGTACACGTTTGTTGTCCGATGTGAATGTATAACCCAGAACACCAGCCTCTTCCTGGCATGAAGGTCGCACGCAGACTGCGTGAGGGCGGGACGCGTGCTGGTTTGTTCACTTAGCGCCGGGCACGTGTGGGTTACTCAGCACGGACTTTTAAATGAAAAGGGAAATGAGAATCTCCGGAGACGAGAGCACAGCAGCCCCTGGATACTCTGGGGCCGGCTGGATGTGCTGGGAAGGAGGGGCGGGGGCGGGGCAAGCCGAGAAGGGGAGAAGGTGGGCTGGATCGCGGTCCCAAAGGACGGGGCTCTGCGGGCGGATGCTGAAGGTGGCTGTGGGGACGCAGCTCAAAGGCTCCTGGCCTGCATTCCTTGCTGAAGGGCAGATGTCCCTCCGCAGGTGTCCGGGGGCCCGTGCGCAGGTTGCGTGCCCAAACCCTGCTGCCTCGGGGAGGAGGGCAGAGTATTCCCCGCTGTGGCTTCCACGGTGGGAGGTGGGGTTCGCATCCAGTGGGAGATTCTCTAAAACTAGATACGAGTTGAGATTCTGGGAAGTCATTAAATGACCAGCGTCCACTGCAGGGAGAGAGGCATGAGCAGAAATGACCGGGCGAGCGGTGGTGCGGGGTGTCTGCGTGACCCCAGGAGTGGGCGCGCCTGTCACGGCGACCCAGAAAAGTTGAAGCAGAGGGACTGTTTCCAGTGGCCGGCTGGAGGAGGACCACAGGGGCCAGCACGATTCCCCAGGTCTAGTAGCAGCTGACACGCAGAGACCATCGCTGCCGGAAGGGGCAAGTAGGGGGCGCGGTTATCTGAAGCTTGTAGAGGGATTTGTGTGGAGACAGTTGATGCGTGGCTGAGACTCCTCCGGGGAAACTCGCATTCATCTTGACCAGCCCTCGACGGTGGCCTAGANCATCGCTGCCGGAAGGGGCAAGTAGGGGGCGCGGTTATCTGAAGCTTGTAGAGGGATTTGTGTGGAGACAGTTGATGCGTGGCTGAGACTCCTCCGGGGAAACTCGCATTCATCTTGACCAGCCCTCGACGATGGCCTAGAGATGGCTCTGGAAAAGGAATTCCCTGACTCATCCCCCACCCCATCTGCACCAGCCTCCTTCCTTCCCTGTCCCTGTGCTGCCTGCCGGAAGCCTGGGGGCATGGGAGTCCATTGGTCTCATGCTTGAAGGGTGGTCTTTAGGATACAGAGCAGGAGGCAGGTAGCAGAGCGGATGGGGAAGGGCAAAGAGAAGACCAAATACCGTGGAAGTGCGTTTTTGATGGAGAGCTACAGAATGCATCATGGGGGTGGAAGCGGGCTTGCACCTTGAGAGGGGAATAGGATTTCACAGGACCTTTCAAGAGGGAGGTGGGTGCTTGAACAAAGCCACTGAGCCAGTCACTGGAAGATGTGTTTGAGAAGTACTGAACTCACACTTTGGACCAGTACTTGTGGAGTGCAGAGACCCACTGCGGAGGTTTCGAATGCCATGGCCTCAGGCCTTCTGCCCACCTAGTCCCTGTGTGGACACGACTGCAATCTTCCAAAGGCCATGAATAAGGACTCTTGTTTGATGTGGCCTCTTCACCAAGAAACTTTGACTCTTGTGTAGCTTCTGGGGAACACCTTACCAGCTTACTGTATCTATCTTTCTTGGGAGGGGTAGGCTGAGGCTCAGGGACTTCCGAGTCGGCAGTCAGTAGAGGGTTAAGCCCCCCACGTCAGGCTTGGTTGCTCCAGGGAGCCGGTTTCTTTGGGTTTACACAGCAAGGCTTGTGTTTCTATGGCTGGCTTGCAGGCAACGAGTCTTATGATCTGGAAGAGCAAACTGTGTATATAACATGACAGCATTTATTAACGCAAGATAAACTCAGCAGCAAAGGGTCTGGCTGGAGCCACAAATTCCTCTGATTCTCCTTTCTGAGCCATCACATTCCATTTGAGTGAGGCCTATCAGCCTGAACATTTCCATTAAATAAAGTCGATTTGTTGAAAACCCCTAAGAGAATGAACGGAGAATCGCCCCCTCCCTCCACCCCCAATCCCTGTTTGAAAAGAGAAATGTGTAACGTGTGGCTCTGACTCACACTGTCTGAGTACAAACAGATCTGCTGTTCTGGGCAGTGAGTCCCCTCCATCACTAGAGGTATTCAGAGCAAACTGGGTGACGCAGGGCTCTCTTCCTTTTAGGGGGCGTCGAGCGGGGGAGAAGGGGGCATTCCTCGGAGACACTGTCCCTAAGACTTCAGGTCGTATGAGCCTAACGACGGATCCTGGTGACTTCCCCACACCCCTCATTCTGCACCGCGGCACGTGTATCCCAGGGAAGGAGGGAGTGTCATCAGGGACTTGGGGGAGAGCAAGGACATGGGGACCAGGAAACCTGAGTTTAAATCCCTAGTTCTACTATTAACTGGGCTGGTAGCCACTGAAGTCAACCCTGAATCTTCACAGGAAGGATTGATGCTGAAGCTGAAGCGCCAATACCTTGGCCACCTGATGCAACGAGCTCACTTGACCCAAAGACTCATTGGAAAAGACCCTGATGCGCAAAAGACCCTGATGCTGGGAAAGACTGAGGGCAGGAGGAGGAGGGGACGACAGAGGGTGAGATGGCTGGATGGCATCACCGACTCAATGAACATGAGTTCGAGCAAACTGGGAGATGGTGAGGGACAGGGAAGCCTGGCGTGCTGCCGTCCATGGGGTCACAAAGAGTCGGACACGACTGAGAGCTGAACAGTAACAATCGAGTCGCCACAGGTCATTCCATCCTCCGGCCCCTCAGTCCACCACGCATCGAGTGACAGTAGCCATCACCCACGCTTATGCTGGACACGTTGCACAGGGCCTCATGGGGTGGTATCTTTCATTTTCCACAGAAATGCTATGAAATTAACAAGTCTGTCTATACCCACTTTATTGATCAGAAAACTGAGGCCTGGAGCTGTTAAGGAACTAAGGAATGGTGGAGCCAAGGTTAGAACTTAAGCCTCTGAGGACTTTCACCCTTGCTTGATCACAGTTGTTACCTCACCTGTGGCGTTTAGGAGATTACTTTAGAAAACAGGTATAAAGGTATCTTTTCAAAAATAAACTGCTAGCTTTGGAAGTGTTGAGCAGGAAGCTGAATCTTTTATTTTTTGGTATGGATTTATCTGGCTGCTCCAGGTCTTAGTTGCAGCTCCTGGGATTTTTAATTGAGGCATGGGGGCTCTGGTTCCCTGTGCAGGAACTGAACCCAGGTCTCCTGCGGTGGAAGTGTGCCGTCTTAGCCACTGGGCCACCAGGGAAGTCCCTGAATCTTAAGCTACAAGCATTTTCCAGACTTGTTCAAATTCAAAAATAGTTTCCTCTCTCCCAGCCTGCAGGCTCCCTTTCCTTCCTCCGCTCCTTTTGGCCACCACCCGTCCTTTCTTCTCCCTTCCCTCCTCTCCCACTTTGTTCAGATACATTGTCTTTGGTGGAATTCAGGTTTGACAATCAATGAAAGGAAAACCAACAGTCAAATTTAAAAGTACTTGTGCTTTTATTAAAAAAAACCAAAACAATCAGGTACTGTCCAGATGTGTTTTGGAAAGGAAGATCTCTTTAAAAATCCTTAGTTTACATCATCATCATCATCATTATTATATTAATAATATTAATCGTATCCTTAAAATTGAAACAGCATTGCTTTTCTGAACGTAAAAAAAAAAAAAAGGGACGGCTTCAAGACACACATTGAATCACTGCTAACAAAAATAATGATAATTAATTATACAGCTTTGTGTAAAATCCAGCTGGTTCTAAGACAAACTATGACTGTACAGCCTACCCCGCTCCCATCCCCAGAGCCACCCAAGAGAAGGAAAATCACTGTGATGCTGTTGCTGCAAGACTTTTGCTGAATCAGACAACAGAATGAAACCTGCTGGCCACTGTGGTCTTTGGTGTGAAGGAAGTCATCGCGGAGTGGCTGAGGCCAGCTGCTGCAGGCCCCGACAGTCCATGGTCAACTTTAGCTCCCGCCAGACGCCCAGGTGTGGCTTAACGGTCGGACTGCGCGCACTGATGCTTTGGTAAAATCATCTTCGATCTCTGGGCCCTTCTCCTCTCTCCCAGTTGTCCCCGGAAACTCATGCCCTTTTGCGCCTGCCTTCGAGGTTTCGGAAGTTGCTGGGTCTCAGCTTCATCTCAGCAAACTGGATTGAATACTCGTGGCCCTTCCAGTGGAACCAGTTAACACCCTGTGAAGGAGAGAAGACCTTCAGATTGGTTTCCATCATACGAGGTATTCACTGACCATTGCTATTTAGTTAGGGGGGCAAAATGAGCCCCATCTCAAACGTATGGATCCCAAGGGGGAAGGGGAGGATGAATTGGGAGACTGGGATTGTCATATATACACTATTGACAACTGTGTATAAAATAGGTAACTAGTTATCTAGTTAATAGTAGGTTCAACTAACTACAACCAACTGTACAGCCCAGGGAACTCTTCTCAAAGTTCTGTGACGATGTAAGTGGGGAGGAAATAAAAAGTGAGTGGAGCTACATGTATATATTACATATATGTATAATATACATATGTGTGGGGCTTCCCTGGTGGCTCAGCAGTAAAGAATCCACCTGCCAATGCAGGAGACGTGGGTTTGACCCCTGGGTCAGGAAGATCCCCTGGAGAAGGATATGGCAGCCCACTCCAGAATTCTTGCCTGGGAAATCCCATGGACAGAGGAGCCCGGCTGGCTACAGTTCGTGGGGTGGCAAAGAGTCAGATATGACTTAGCAACTAAATAACAACAGCAACGGGTGTGTGTGTGTGTGTGTGTGTGTGTGTGTGTGTGTGTGTGTGCATGCGCACATGTAGCTGATTCACTTTGTTATACAGCAGAAACTAACACAACATTCTAGAACAGCTATACTCCAATAAAAATTGATTTAAAGGAAGAAGATGAGCTCTGTTTCAGCTTGACCATTTGGAAGCTCACGGCTGTATCCTGCTGATCTGATTATTGATTTGTATAATGAAAACTTTCAAAAGACCTGGCTGAATCAGTTTTTTTTTAACTTTAGGCAGAAGTCACCTGAGTTTGCACTGAACTTTGATCTGCCACCTTGAGATAAAGTGGTGGCTGATGCAACTGGCCATCACTAGGATTACGTGCTGAATTTGGGTCATGATCAGAGCTTGCGGAACTGAGTGGCTATATGCGGGGGGTGGGGGTGGGCGTCTGTACTTCACAGGACTCCTGCGACGTGCTTCGTTAATGACAGGGGCGGGTATGGTACAGCGCAGAGAGCACAGGTGGACACAGTGCTGCAGCCCGACACGTGCAGTTGAATCTCGTGTTCTTACTTGAGAGATGCACGTCTTGAACAAGTTATCAAAAGGTTCTGGACCTCGGTTTTACTATTTTCCTTCTTTAGGGCTAATACTGCTCACTTGGAAGGATCCTGTGAAGATTAAATGGGTCTGAGAGGGGCTGCCACGGTGCTGGGCCCATCACAGGTGCTCAGTAAATATCACTCCCCTATCTCGAGTGTAGAGGCATAGCCTCAGAACTCTGGCCAAGGATTTTCCTCAAGAAAAGGCTGTCCTTGGCTCAGGGCCTCCTGGTTCTGGGTTTGGCTCTTCAGCAGAGTCAGCAGGTCGGCTGCCTGCTGAGCCCCACAGACCCCTTGTCCTCCTAGGGTGGGGGTCAGCTTCAGAAAGTCCTGTGGGGTCTCCCCTACCCCCTCCCACCCCACTCCGTGCACTGAGCCCTCTCCTCTTCAGGCTTCGTAGGGCTGGGATGGAACATGTCCACAGAGAAGATAGTGGCTGGTGAAACGGGGGAAAATATAGCTGCTTTGTTTAATGCTAATTTTTGGCGTTGATTGATACTGGATAGCCTCTGAACCTGACAGGGGGATGGGGTCTGAGAATCCCCGACTCAGTTTAGAGGCAGATGTGTTTGTAATGAACTCAGCTTGGTCCTGTGCTCCCCTCCTCTGCCCTCGTCCTCTCCTCTGACTGAGGTTCAGAGCTGGACGTGAGTCCTCCTCACGCTATGGTGGAGACTGAAGCCAGAGAGGGCGAGTGACTTCACGGAGGCCACACGGCAGCCTGAGCAGGCCAGCGCTGGGACTGAGCTCCCGTGACTGCTCTGTGGCCTTCGTATCAGCGCCTTCTTCCAAAGTTGGATGGAAGGATGGAAGAAGGAGTTTCCTTCTGGCATGTAGCTTTTTCTTCCCCTCCCAAAGGACCTTGTCTTATACTGATGTTAGGGAACTAGGAGATAAAGGAGTGTAGTAGTTCTCGGAGTGGGTGTGTTATTGAGGCCACATATAGGGTGGAGAAAATACAAGACTGGTGTTCAGATGTGTCCTTCAAGTCTTTTCTCCTCTATAAAATGGACACAAAAAGCCACGTTCTGGTCCCCTCACAGAGCCAAGGTGATGCACACGGGAGAGAGAAGGCGATAATGCTTTGAAAAGTGTCAGAAATTGTCAAGATAAGGTGTACACTTACGGTCACAGCAATCATTTGCAGGCAGTTAACATAAACACATCTATCAAAACCATTAATAACAGAGCTGTTGTTCTTGTTTAGTCATTAAGTCGTGTCTGACTCTTTTGCAACCCCACGGACTGTAGCCCGCCGGGCTCCTTTGTCCATGCAGCTGGTAAAAACAAAACAAAACAAAACCCCCAAACCGAACAACCCAACAGCTGCCAAAAAAAGCCCAAGAACAGAAGTGTAAGTAAGCAGTATGACAAGATGCTACATCCTGCCTAGGATACCCGATCGGAATCCCTGGGGCCATTTGGTGTGCTTTGGACCTTTGCCTTCTTACAAAGGGATCCCAGATTGCTGGGAGAAATACCAGCAACCTCAGATATGCAGATGATTCGACTCTACTGGCAGAAAGTGAAGAGGAACTAGAGTCTCTTGACGAGAGTGAAAGAGGAGAGTGAAAAAGCTGGCTTAAAACTCAACATTAAAAGCTAAGATCATGGCATCAGGTCCCATCATTTCATGGCAAATAGAAGGGGGAATAGTGGAAAAAATGGCAGATTTTATTTGGGTCTCTAAAATCACTGCTGATGGTGACTGCAGCCATGAAATTAAAAGACACTTGTTTCTTGGAAGGAAAGATATGGCAAATCTAGACAGTGGATTAAAAAGCAGAGACATCACTTTGCTGACAAAAGTCAAAGCTATGGTTTTTGCAGTAGTCAGGTACGGATGTGAGAGTCGGACCATAAGAAGGCTGAGTGCTGAAGATTGATACTTTCAAACTGTGGTGTTGGAGAAGACTCTTGAGAGTCCCTTGGACTGCAAGGAGATCCAACCAGTCAATCCTAAAGGAAATCAACCCTGCATCTACATTGGAAGGATTATTGCTAAAGTTGAAGCTCCTATACTTTGGCCACCTGGTGCAAAGAGCTGCCTCATTGGAAAAGACCCTAATGCTGGGAAAGACTGAAGATGAAGAGAGAAGGGGACGGCAGGGGATGAGATGGTTAGTTAGCATCAGCAGCTCAGTGCACATGAACTTGAGCAAACTCCAGGAGAGAGTGGAGGACAGAGGACCCTGGCATGCTGCAGTCCAGGGAGTCACACAGAGTCAGACATGACCTAGTGACTGAACACCCACTCCACCCGGGTTGCAGGCTGGGTGAGGCTCCCTGAGACCCAGCCCAGGGGTCAGTCTGGAAGGCTCTGTGTGAGTACCGTTCCCTCCTGTGTGGTGCAGGGATGGCTGTGACAAGGGGCCATCATGGTTAAGCAGCTTGGCCCACTTGACTTTGTCCACTTTTCAAATGCCTGCTCAGGTAGGCAGGGCTCAGTGTGAAAAAATGGTTGAATTTGGTTTTGTTCACCCATTTCCACAGAAACTGTAAAAAAAAACCCAAAAACTGTTTCTATGATTGCAGAAATTGTGTCACAGCATCCTGTATGGTGCAGGGAAATTCGGGGGCGGGGTGTGGCCTGGAGGATTTCTGTCTGTCCCCAGCTTTGGTCCATGACCTCAGGAAAGTCACCTTTTTCTGGGCCTCAGTCTTATGATTCCTAAGAGGAAGGAACTTAAAATCTGGGATCTTCATTCTAAGATGTTCTTGGGGCTCTGGAGGTGCCTCCAGGCCAGGGCCTGCATCGCCCCTGCTTTATCCAAACAGCCTCCACTGCCGTCTGTTTCCTTGCAGGGTTCAGACACAGACAATCCGGGGAAAGCTCTGTATGCCTGGCACCGCCATGACCAGCGGTTCTCCTCGGGACCTTCATGGGCTACTACGCGCTGTCTCTGTGGTTTACCTGGCCCAGGCTGCCATGGACTTCTCCCTGATGTGGAGACACCCGAGGTCTTGCACCTGAGGTCCCTGCCTCCCCATCTCAGCCCTGCTCGGGCCCTGGCAGGCGCTCACCTGACTGTGGCTGTTGTCCCCGTATCTCCCCATCAGGTTGACGCGGTGGCAGTTCTTGTACCAGAAAGCCCCCTTGTAGGACAGGGCACAGTTGGTGATGGCCGAGTCTGTGTCCTTGTCGAAGGTGGAGAAGGATCTGCCGTTGTGGTAGGCCATGGAGTCACCTGGGAGAGAGAACGCACCGACTGAGAGCTGGAGCTGCTGGGGAGGCTGTGGAAGCACCAGGGCGACAACCCGAGGGCCTTGGGCTGGGCCGGGCTCGAGCGATAGGCCCAGAATTAGGATCCAGCATGGGCCTGGCTAGAACGTGAGTGCCACCGGCAGCCTCATTTCTGACAGAAGCAGCGCAAGGTGGTAGAAAGGGGGCTGCAGGAATGTTTGGAGGGTCTCACTCCAATCCCACCTTTTTCATACCCTAGTTGTGTCCTTGCACAAATCAAGCCACTTGTGGAACCTCAGTTTTCCCATCTGTAGAATGGAACTAGCATCGCACATTGATTTGATTCACCTCAGGGGACTGTTGGAACAACTGGTATGAAGGTGTATGCTGAACAGGTGGTATGGTGTGCAAACAGCTACGGCTGTTGTTACTCTCATGACTGTTTTTGCATTCACTTGATGTAAAGGAAGTCAGAGAGTAAGGTGGGAAATCTGTATTTAATAATGATGTGCTTTTCCCCCAGCTGCAAGTATTTAGACTTCATTTTTTTTTTCATGTATTTATTTATGCTTTGTCGCTCAGTTGTGTCCGACTCTTGGAGACCCCACGGACAGCAACCCACCAGGCTCCTCTGTCCATGGGATTCTTCAGGCAAGAATACTGGAGTGGGTTGCCATGCCCTCCTCCAGGGATGTATTTATTTATTACCCATTTATTCCTAGGAGGCGCTAGTGGTAAAGGACTTGACTGCCAATGCAGGAGACATCAGAGATACAGGTTCAGTCCCTGGGTCGGGAAGATCCGCTGAAGGAGGAGATGGCAAGCCACTCCAGGATTCTTGCCTGGAGAATCCCATGGACAGAGGAGCCTGGTGGGCTACAGCGGGACATGGCTGAAGTGACTTAGCACACACACACTTATTCCTTGCCTCACACTCACTCGCTCATTCATTTGCTGTTGCTGCTGAAGTGACTTAGCACACATGCGCTTATTCCTTGCCTCACACCCACCCGCTCGTTCAGGTGCACATCTAATATTTAGCAAGTTCTAATGAATTTAGTTTAGCACCCTGTCATGCTGCTTTTCCAGAGCTAGCCAGTCTGCCTTAAGTCTCAGGCTACAGAGCCATACTTACAAACAAACCTTTCAGGTTTTAGGTCACCAAATAACTTGTATATTGTACATTTATTTTTCAAAGCGTTGATGGGACCAACTTCCCCTGAATCTTAGACAAAAAGCCTGTTTACATGTAGTGCTACATGGGACTCTAGCTTGTAATTTAATATATTGAATTTTAGGAATATTTAAGTGCCATTTCTGTGTTCTCTCACTTCCAACCCTGGCCAATGCTGGGCAGAAAAGTTTCAAGACATTGAGGCATTCTATCCTGATATACAGGAGCAAGTTATCATAGAGGCTTGATAGGGATCTTCCCAATCTAGGGATTGGACCTGGGTCTCCTGCATTGCAGGCAGATTCTTTATCCATAGGGACTTGAGTGCCTTGTTAACTGATGAAGCTACCAAGAGCAAGAGGCTGGAAGCTAGATATGATGAGACAAGATGCTCTCCTGGGGAGGGGCTGGCTGCCCTCAGCACACACAGGGGGAGGTGGTTCCAAGGGTGAGCTTCTGAAACGAAGGGGCAGATTGTGGCTCATTTTCTGTTGGAAATAAAGAGAGAGATGGGTGGAGGCCACACTCCTGCTGCCTTCTTGCCCAAGGTGCCTTTGCTTGCCCTGTAACAAGATCTTCCTTGCCTGAAGCCATCTCAACAAAAGAGGTGTTTGTTGCTAGGTAAGAAAAAGTCAGAATTCCTTGATGGATGATGCAAGAATGAAAACAATGTTTGCTCCGGGTCTCTCTCCGTTACCACCAGCCTGACCGCTAAAGAGCTCCCACTCTCCTTAGGTTGAGACCTGCTTCTGGCAAATCATGCCTGGAGACTTTTCCCATTATGGGTGTGTTCTTTCAGGGCCCAGAGGTTGGGAACGTGCGATAGCATCTGTCTCCTCTGTTCTCATACACGTAATGGGGAGCCACCCCAAAGCAGGCAGGGCTTGGCTGGGGTGGTCACGCTCTTACACCTGATCTCCCTTGTTACCAAAACCACCTGTGAGCCCCCAGGCTTGTCCCCTGGGCCCACCTTCCTCAAGCTGTTACATCTTGGGCAAATAGCCAAACTTCTCTGAGCCTCAGTTTCCTCACCTGTATAATAGCAATATCTCCCTGGAGATATATATATATATATGATCTGTATCATATATGCATCATTTACTATATAATATATAATGCAAGTAAAATGAAGTTTCCTGGTGGCTCAAATGGTAAAGAATCTGCCTGCAATGCAGGAGACCCAGGTTTGATCCCTGGGTCGGGAAGATCCCCTGGAG
>SJYV01001541.1:0-18546 GCA_006410875.1 Neotragus pygmaeus | reverse complement strand
GGAAAATCCCCAAAGACAGAGGAGCCTGGTGGTATGTAACACATATAAACATAACATATATAATAATAGCACAAAAATGAGTTAGAGGAATAAATGTTCCATACTATACTGAAATTTTGTGTAAAAGGAAGTAGATTCTAATGGCTTAGGATTTATATTATCTTAATAACATAAGAAAACACTAAGATGATAACCACAAAATATGGTTAAAATTGTTAAAGAAATTAAAATCTTACACACAAAAGTTCTAATTAATAAAAGGAAATTTGTGAGAAACAGGGAGAAACAGTCATGAGCCATATAGAAAAAAATGTTGACATAAATAAAAACCATACCGATAATAATAATATTAAATGTGAATGGATTAAGTGATCTAAG
Source organism: Neotragus pygmaeus (assembly GCA_006410875.1). Taxonomy (NCBI): domain Eukaryota; kingdom Metazoa; phylum Chordata; class Mammalia; order Artiodactyla; family Bovidae; genus Neotragus; species Neotragus pygmaeus. Next base: position 18,168 of record SJYV01001541.1, on the reverse strand, counting down.
TAAAGGAAAATATTATCAGGCTAAATAAGAAAATGAAATGCAACTATGTATTGTCTATATAGGACATACATTGGATGCAAAGTTGTAAACATGTTAAAAGAATAAAAACGTATGCCGTACAAAGACCAACCGTAAGAGAGCTGGAATAGATGTGTATAAGAGACAGACCCCATGGAAGGCAGCCCACCAGGCTCCCCCGTCCCTGGGATTCTCCAGGCAAGAACACTGGAGTGGGTTGCATTCAGTCCTGTCCAACTCTTTGCGACCCCATGGATTGTACAGCATATGGAATTCTCAAAGNGGTGGCTCAGAGGTTAAAGCGCCTGCCTGCAATGCAGGAAACCAGGGTTTGATCCCTGGGTTGGGAAGATTCCTCTGGAGAAGGAAATGGAAACCCACTCCAGTATTCTTGCCTGGAGAATCCCATGGACAGAGGAGAGTGGTGGTCTACAGTCCACAGGGCCACAAAGAGTTGGACACGACTGAGTGACTTCACTTTCATATTAATATCAGACAAAAGAAGACAAAACTGTTACTAGATAATGATAATCCCAGTCTCCCGCATTGCAGGCAAAGGCTTTAACTCTGAGCCACCAGGGAAGCCCAATGATAACAGAGTCAATCACAAAGAAAAATTGTAAACAGATATACTCCTAACTACAGAGTCCCAAAATACTTGAAGCAAAAAACTGACAAAACTGAGAAGAAAAATAGATACTTCAACCATAATTATTAAGAGATTTCAGTACTTTTCTTTGAATAGTGAACAGAATAACTGGGAAAAAAAAAAAAGAAAAAATCAACAAGTTATACAAGACATGGACAACACCACAAACACCTAGATCTAGAAGACACCTATAAAATACTCATCCAACAGTTGCAGAATACACATTCTTTGCATTTACAAATGGAACATTACCAGTGGGGACTATTTACTAGATCATAGAACAAACTTCAGTAGTTTTAAAAGGACTGAAATAAAGCAAAGTATATTCTCTGACACAATGGACTGAAATTAAATGGCTGTTTATTAAGTGTGCTTAATTAATTAATAACGGCTGTTAATTAATTGATGGCTGCTTAATTGTGGTGATGGTTTTATGAATACATACATATGTTCCAGCCCACTGTACACATTAAATATGTGCAGTTTTTTGTATATAAATTACTCCTCAATTAAGCTGTTAGAAAAAAATAACCAATAGAAATTTGGAAATTTTAAAAATAAATAAAAATTAAACCACTCTGAACCACATAAACAATATATTAAAGAAGAATTCAAATGGGAAATCAGAAAATTAAAAAGACAACTGATTTTTAAAGTAAAAATGTAAAATAACATTTTGTACATAAAATATATAACTTGCAAAATTCACTGCAATGGAAGCTCAAGATTTGTATATTTAACTGAATATAAAATTATCTCATTTAAGAAAATTAAAGGAAAAAATTAATAACCATCAATATTTTAAATATTCAGATAAAATGTGAAAAAAAGACCAATAATAGGGGAAACAGGGAAATTTTCCTCTTGTAATTTTGTATCAGCATAAATTGGTACCTTCTTATATCTAAGTAGGCCAAAACAATAAAAGCTTTGCCAAATTCTAGACTAGCAAGTAACCATAATACAAAGAGGTATAGGTAACATTTGACTTACTACTATAGCTTAAATAACTACCACAAAACGTATCTTCTATAATATCCAAATTTACTTGTTTTCCACTAGATTATACCTAGTGAAATCACATAACTTCACCACATAATCTATATCTGGCCCTTGTAGGGAACTTAAAAAACATTTAGGCAATCAATGAAAAAATTTAGAGTACATTAAGCAAATGAGATTTTAAAAAGATCTATACTTTGGAAGTTTATTTGCCTTAAAATAAGTTTTTCCTCTAATTGATATAAAGATTTGATTAATAAGGTATAGGAGGAAAAACAACTATAAAAACTCACTCCAAAAAGAATATACGCACATTGAAGACTATATACACACATTGAAAGATGTCTGCTTTCAGTAATGACTAAGCAACTTCACTAGCCCAACTATTCTGCTGAGAACAACCAGGAAAGCTTGAAAATACTAAAGACATTTGAAAGCACTACAAATCCAAGGAGGTAAGCATTTAAAAAGACAAGTTCTCAGAAGAGAAACTCAAGTGATGAGACCCAAATTTGGTTATCTCCTCTCCTCTCAAGGTGTACTTATTCAAAGGGGGTGACTGAGAAGTCAAAAGCTAAGCTGGGAGTTTTAATTCAGAAAGCAACCAGCTGAGCAGGGCTTGCCAGCAGTCTCCCCAGCTCAAGGGGCAAGCTGGAGCTGAAGGAGCACCAAGGAGAAAGGATTTGGATGACAACCAAGGGTCCATTTGACATCCCTGAGAGGCTAGAAAATACCTCACAAAACCTGAGATCCAACTTCCAAAGGACTAATTCCCTGATTGCCATGAGATGAACTGGCCTCATGCTAGCCCACAAGAAAAAAAAATCATTCAGAGTCCCTAATTACTTCAATGGTATTTCATACAGAAAATCTAGCATGTAATAACAAATAACCATACATGCAAAAAGACAAAGGGAAAAGAAAGGACTAGCATCAGGCCTGTGATCCATTTTCTCCATTTATAGGGACTATCTAGCAAAGAAAGAATGATACTTTGTGTACCCACACAAATTACAGCTACACAGAGATACCACTGCACACCAATTAAAAACACTGACCGTTACAAGGGCTGGCAAGAATGCAAAGCAACTATGACCTTCAGACTGTGCTTAAGATGTAAAATGGTACAGTCATGTTGCAAAGCATTTTCACATATTCTAAAACTTTAAAATTCATTTCATATGATCCAATCATTCCAATCCTTGCCTGATCCAATAAAAATGAAATTTTACATCCACACAAAAACTCAAACAAGAATATGCATAGCATGGGCAAGTAGGAATATCAAGAGAGAAATAACACCAATCTTAACAACTTCTCCCATAAGAAACAGTAAAAACTCTGACCAAACTGTTAAGAGAATCCTATAAACCAGACATCAAATTGATAATATCATTATACAAAAAGAAAATCAAGGCTTTTTTTTCTTTTTGCCTTATGACAAACACTAAGAAATAGATGAAAACCTTATGTTGGACAAACAGAGCCCAAAGATAATTCAACTATATAATATACCAAGAATATATTGGGCTTAATACAAGAATGATTCGAAAATGTTAAACCAACAAGAATCCAAACAATCTTGACAAAGGAACAAAATCATATCACCATAATAGTACACAAAGAAAAACTATTTGATACAATTAACCATCTACTTATGATTTTTAAAAAACAACTTAGAAAACTTCAACATATATAATAAGCAATAATATACTGAAAAACTTCTTGAGATAAAAACAGAGACAAGAATGTATATTATCACCCCTTCTATTCAACATTTTAGGGGAAATTTAAGCAATAATGAAAGAAAAAGAAGGGTANAACAACTTAGAAAACTTCAACATATATAATAAGCAATAATATACTGAAAAACTTCTTGAGATAAAAACAGAGACAAGAATGTATATTATCACCCCTTCTATTCAACATTTTAGGGGAAATTTAAGCAATAATGAAAGAAAAAGAAGGGTAGGGGAAGCATAGGGATTGAAAACAAAATGAAATGAGCCTGCTTTTATTCACAGATCACATAATTATGTTTCCAGGCTACCTAAAAGCAATCTGCAGGTGATACATTCAACAAGTAAATTTATCAAGACTGATGGATACAAGTAAACTTAAACACATTTTTCTAAGAGCAGCAATTTTTAATAAACTTTTCATAGACGTTGCAAGAAATGGCACAAAAACTCCACAAGATAAAAATTTATTTTTAATGCTCTTTAATATACNGTGTTGTTGCAAGAGGGTGTTTGCTATGACCAGTGTATTGTCTTTGCTATGACCAGTGCATTGTCTTGCCCTGCTTCATTCTGTACTCCAAGACCAAATTTGCCTGTTACTCTAGGTGTTTCTTGACTTCCTACTTTTGCATTCCAGTTCCCTATAATGAAAAGGACATAATTTTGGGGTGTTAGTTCTCAAAGTACTTGTAGGTCTTCATAGAACTGTTCAACTTCAGCTTCTTCACCATGACTGGTCAGGGCATAGACTTGGATTACCATGATACTGAATGGATTGCCTTGGGAATGAACAGAGATCATTCTGTCATTTTGAGACTGCATCAAAGTACTGCATTTCAGACCCTTTTGTGGACTATGATGGCTAATCCATTTCTTCTAAGGGATTCCTGCCCACAGTAGTAGATATAATGTTCATATGAATTAAATTCACCCATTCCAGTCCATCTTAGTTTACTGATTCTTAGAATTTCAGTGTTCACTCTTGTCATCTCCTGTTTGACCATTTCCAATTTGCCTTGATTCATGGACCTAACATTCCAGGTTCTTATGCAGTATTGTTCTTTATAGCACTGAACCCTGCTTCCATCACCAGTCCCATTCACAACTGGGTGTAGTTTTTGCTTTGGCTCCATGCCTTCATTCTTTCTGGAGTTATTTTTCCACTGATCTCCAGTAGCATATTGGGCACCTACCAGCCTGAGGAATTCACCTTTCAGTGTTCTATCTTTTTGCTTTTTCATACTGATCATGGGGTTCTCAAAGCAAGAATACTGAAGTGGTTTGCCATTCCCTTCTCCAGTCAATCACATTTTGTCAGACCTCTCCACCATGACATGGCTGTCTTCGGTGGCCCCACATGGCATGGCTTAGTTTCACTGAGTTAGACAAGGCTGTGGTCCATGTGATCTGATTGGCTAGTTGTCTGTGATTGTAAAGTCTATTTAAATATACCAATTTTATATACTTTTATCTTAATTTTGTCAACTTTTATATTTTAACTTTAGTTTTCATTAGGATGCAGTCAACAAGCATGGTCTTAGAGGAAGTTTTAGAAGTTTTTCTTTTCTTTTTGTTCCCTGTCCATTTTATTAATACCTACTTTTATATAAAAAGCTCTGGGATCCCCAAAGTGGGGTTGAGCCAAGGAGGTCCAGCCCTTTGGTCTAACATTTGCCCCCAAGTAATTGGTGGTCAGATATCTCAGTGTAAATTCTTCTAGCCCCTGTGAAATGAAAACATCTCCTGCCATTTTAATAAATAAGAAATGTCACAGCCATCAGAGATTTCTGGCCACCAAATGTAAATGAGGGCTCCTAAAACTGCGATCCAGTGGATGCTGCCACCCCCAATGGTGATTGCTGAGGAATTGACAGAATGCAAGAAGCAGCCTTCTGTCACTCCTTAAGGTGAACAAGGAAATAGGATTAGCCCCAGATCGCTGAGGTGCATATGAAAGGAACATATTCAGTGAGTCCAGAGGCTTACATCATCCCATACACAGAATACTAAATTCCTTAACTTGATACCTCATCTTTGATGTTCAGACTGTCTGCTCCCTTTGTTGCAAATTTATATAGCCTGACTTCCCCTCCTGCCTCCTTGTAATAAGTTTTTTCAGAGCTACTGAGATGCTGTCTCCCAGACCTGGAGTCCTAAATATTCCCACCAAATAAAATAACTCTCTAATTTCAGGTTGTGGCTGTATTTTTATTTGACATCTCTAATATCAGTTCTTAAACTAAGGCGAATAGAACAGACTTGTTTGGCTTTTAATATTGGGGTCCAGTAGGGAATGGGGTCCGTTTTGGTCCATTTAACCTTAGGCAGTGTAGTAATACCAAAGGAAATCAGTCTTGAATATTCACTGGAAGGACTGATGTTGAAGGTGAAACTGCAATACTTTGGCCACCTCATGCAAAGAACTGACTCATTGGAAAAGACCCTGATGCTGGGAAAGATTGAAGGCAAGAGAAGAGGACGACAGAGGATGAGATGGTTGGATGACATCACCAATTGGATGGACGTGAGTTTGAGCAAGCTCCAGGAGTTGGTGATGGACAGGGAAGCCTGGCGTGCTGCAGTCCATGGGGTCGCAAAGAGTCAGACACAACTGAGTGACTGAACTGAACTGAACTGAGTGCAGTAACATAAAACCTTGTTTTAAACAGATACATGCCCATATTATTTATTCCACTTTAGATAACCATCTAAAGATTTCTTTATTCATTTGAGATAATTTCTTAAAAAAAAAAATTCTACCTTGTTGGAAACNAGTGCAGTAACATAAAACCTTGTTTTAAACAGATACATGCCCATATTATTTATTCCACTTTAGATAACCATCTAAAGATTTCTTTATTCATTTGAGATAATTTCTTAAAAAAAAAAATTCTACCTTGTTGGAAACAGTAGCTAGAATTTCCTTACAAGGTTTTTCCTGTTAACATTAATTATTCAAATGTCTCATTAGCATTTTTAAGACTCATTGAGGGGAAGCAAAGGCCACAAATGAAGCTTCTGAAACCAGTTTTTCTTACTTGCTTTAAACAACAGAAGCTTTTAGGTTAATTATTAGATAATTTTTTTCACCTTTAATTTGGTTTTTGTTTTATAGGTACCAATAAAACATAGGAAATGAAATAACTCTATGTAGAACTTGAAGAGTCTAATAACAATTCCTTGAGAAATCACTAAATATAACACAAAAATATATAATTGATATTCTAGTTACTACTATTGTCCAACAAATTACAACTAAACTTACTGGCTATAAAACACCAGTTTCCTTGTCTACTTTCTCAATAGGCTCTTCCAAAGAATGTAATTCCAGGACATTACCCACACTTAACACATGTTAAGAACTGAAGAAACATGGAATGAAAGAAATAATTAGACTGAAAGAAATTAAACATACTATGAAAATAAATTCACTATGAGACAAGGTGCTCAGGGCTGGTGCACTGGAACGACCCACAGGGATGGGATGGGGAGGGAGGTGGGAGGGGGGTTCAGGATGGAGAACACATGTAAACCATGGCTGATTCATGTCAATGTATGGCAAAAATCACTACAATATTGTAAAGTAATTAGCCTCCAATTAAAATAAATTAATTAAAAAAATAAAACAAACATAATAAGACTTTCAACTGTGCGGAGAAGTGAGACTGGTTAAAGACATCAGGACTCATGGAACAACATGATGGTGAATTCCGTTTTTGCTTTTTTCTTTTTTATCATTTTGTTTTGTTTTGCTTTTGTCTCATAAATACCAGACATGAAGCTGAAGAATCTAGCAACCTGTAAATAATGAAGGATGTAGGCCAAAAAAAGTGCCTCTCTGACTCTCTATGAAAAAAAGCTCTAGAAAAAAAGTAGGAAAAGGACAGTCTAACAAGAAAGAAAACTTTAAGACCATAAGCACCCTACTCCAGCCAGCATGACAGATAAAATGGAGGTCTTGACTTTAGAAAGATCCCATGCAAGGAAAGGCACTGTGGGGAGCTTAGGCTCCCACATTCACCAGGATGTAACTAATCACCCCAAACCGCCAATGCCCTGATGTCAGAAAAAGCCAAGTAGGCACTAAGAGTTTCATACTTTGTGGCCATAAAGAGTACCTCTCCACCACAGTGTCAGTGGAGATTATGTCAGGAGACTGGCCTTTCAGTCCCTAGGAATTAATGAGATGACCCTCCCCTCCTAGCTGAAGTGATGTCAGAGGAGGCTTAGCAGAGATTAATAACTTTCACCAAAGTCCATGTTAAAGAAGTCCACTTGAGGACCTGTAATCTGACACTATTTCTTCTATCAAGGAGGCATTAGTGGAGGCCTGGTGGTGGAGAAGAACCTTGAGAATCCTTTGGACAGTAGGGAGATCAAACCAGTCAATCTTAAAGGAAATCAACCTTGAATATTCACTGGAAGGACTGATGCTAAAGCTGAAGCTCTAATACTTTGGCTACCTCATGCAGAGTCAGTTTTTCACCAGGAAAAGATCCTGATGCTTGGAAAGACTGAAGGCAAGAGGAGAAGGGGACAACAGAGGATGAGATGGTTGGATGGTATCACTGACTCAATGAACATGAGTTTGAGCAAACTCTGTGAGATAGTGAAAGACAGGGAAGCCTGGTGTGCTGCAGTCCATGGGATCACAAAGAGTCAGACACGACTTGGAGACTGAACAACAAACAACAGTGGGGAGCAGAACTCCCAACCTTGATTAGGAGTAACCAAAAACATTCCCCACTTTCAACTCCGTGGGGTTACGGGAAAAATCTGAACTTCAGCACCTGGCAACTGAGGTGGCATGTATATATGCATGTGTTAGTCACACAGAAGTGTCCAACTCTTTGTGATCTTATGGACTTTAGCCCATCAGGCTCCTCTGTCCATGAAATTCCCAGGCAAGAATATTGGAGTGGGTAGCCTTTCTGTTCTCCAGGGGATTTCCCAACCCAGAGATTGAGCTGGGTCTCCTGCATTGCAGGCAAATTTTTCACCATTTGAGCCACCAAGGAAGCCCACTTGAGGTGGTACCTCCACATTTCTCCTGCTGGTGTGGCGCCAGAGGAAATAATCAGTGGCCTTAAAGGTAAAAAGTAAAGAGCAATTACCCAACAGAACAAGAGAAAGAAAACATTAAAATACAAAAATAAGAAAGACATAGGGACCTCTGAGTCTAGAACAAGCCTCACATTATTAGACACCCCTGATAAAAGGATAGAGGTTGAGCTGGAAGANAAAGTAAAGAGCAATTACCCAACAGAACAAGAGAAAGAAAACATTAAAATACAAAAATAAGAAAGACATAGGGACCTCTGAGTCTAGAACAAGCCTCACATTATTAGACACCCCTGATAAAAGGATAGAGGTTGAGCTGGAAGAGAATTTGGAACAATAACACTTGAAAAGTTCACAATCTGTCAAATGACATGAGCCTACAGATTCAAAAAGCTAGATCCTAAAAATATAAAGAAGAAATCCACACCAAGACACATCATAGTCAAACTTCTGAAAACTAAAAATGGAAAGAAACATGAAAGCAGCAAGAGAGAAATGACACATTGCCTATAGGATAAAAACATTCAATGAGGTTAAGTTCCTCATCACAAACAATAGAGGCCAGATGGAAGTGACACAAAAAATTTTAAGTGCTGAAAGAAAATAACAGGCAGCCCAGGATACTATATCCAGCAAAAATATTCTTTAGGAATAAAGTAAAAACCAAGACATTTTCAGATGAAGGAACACCAAAAGAATTGGTTGTCAGTGGAGAAGGAAATGGCAACCCACTCCAGTATTCTTGTCTGGAAAAGTCCATGGACAGAGGAGCCTGGCAGACTGCAGTCCATGGGATTACATGACTGAGGACACATGCAAAAGGAGAGTGGAGGGAGAGCAATAAACTGGTAGAGGAAAATACTCTAAAAGAATGGCTAAAGGAGGTTCTACAAATAAAAAGGAATAATAAAAAAATTAATCTTTGATCATCTAAAAGAAGAAAGACTAAGATAAGAAAGAAAATACATGAATGAATACAAAAGCCTTTCCTTCTCTTTCTGAGTCTTCTAAATTAGAATGGATAATTGAAGCAAAAATTATAACACTCTATGACCTGATTTTCAAAATATTTAGAAAAAATTTAATACAACTATATTATAAATGAGGGAGTATAAATGTTATAAAAGACATGTTTTTCACTTAACTCAAAGTAGTATAAGATATGTGTATATACAGTATGTATCTTTTATATCTACACACACACACACACACACACATATACATATAATGTTTACAACAATTACTAAAAGAGTGATCCAAAGGCATATACTAAAAAGCACTACATATAAATAAAAATTAAATTCTAAAAATTATTCAAATACCTATAGAAGGCAGAAAAGAGGAACAGAGATAATAAGTAAAGAAGGTACACTGAAAACCTAACACTGACAATAATATTAAATGAAAATGATATACACATGTCAATTAGGAGACAGACACTGGAAAAGTAAATTTTAAAATATGACAACTGTTTTCTGTCCACAACAAGCTCATATCCAATACAATAACACAGATAGATTGAAAATACAATGGCTGAAAAAGATGTATCATGCCAACAATAACCAAAATAAAGCAAAAATAGTTATATATATCATATAAAATAAGCTTCAGAGCAAAGAAATTTGCCAAACACAGAGAGGCACATTCTATAATAACAAATGGTCAACTGAAGAAGAGGATACGGCAATCCTAAATGTGTATGGACCCAATATCAGAGCTGCAAAATATGTGAAGTTAAATTGACACAAATGAAAGAAAAAAGAGATGAATCTACAATCATAGCTGAATACAGTTATGTCACACGCTCAACAAGTGATAGAAGAACTACACAGCAAAGATACAGAAGAAATCAACAATACCACTAATCAAAAGGATCTTGTTTTCAGCCGCTCAGTTGTGTCCAACTTTTTACTACCCCATGGACTGTAGCATGCCAGCTTCCCTGTCATTCACTGTCTCCTAGAGTTTGCTCAAATTCATGTCCACTGAGTTGGTGATGCCATCCAATCATCTCATCCTCTTTGCCCCCTTCTCTTCTTGCCCTAAATCTTTCTCATTATCAGGGTCTTTTCCAACGAGGGATGGGTGGGCTATAGGAATTAGATATGGGTGTGCCTACAAAGTACACTAAAATCATCGCAGTGATTTAAATGTATTTTATCTTGACTGGATCAACGTTAATATCTTAGCTGAGATATTGTACTATAGTTTTGTAATATGATAAAATTGGCTGGAAGTGGGAAAAGGGTACTTTGGATGTCTTTGTGATATTTCTTACATTTGTGAGTGAAAGTGACAGCGAGTTTAATTAAAAATTGTTTACATTTTTAATGTATATACTGAGTTAAGTAGACACGAGGCAAATCATCTGCAAATTAAAACGTTTTTAAAAACAGTATTTGTGAAGACATCACCTTCTAATAATGGCAGACTACACATTTCAGCCCAAACATTCTACTGAAAAATATCTAGGAAAGATGGAAAAGTATAAAAGATATTTTTGAAGCTATGACAAACTCAAAGAAGGACAAGATTTCAGGTAAGAACGCAGTCCCAGTGGTAAGAACCAAATTTGATATCCCTTCTCCCCACATGGTATCCCATATCAAAGGAGGAGATTGAGAACCCAAAATACTAAGCAAAATTTTGTAGCTGAGAAGCTAAGCAACTGATTACTTTCCAGTAGTCTTCAGTTCAGTTCAGTCACTCAGTCGTGTCCCACTCTTTGTGACCCCATGAATTGCAGCACACCAGGCCTCCCTGTTCATCACCATCTCCCAGAGTTCACACAGACTCACGTCCATCGAGTCCGTAATGCCATCCAGCCATCTCATCCTCGGTCATCCCCCTCTCCTCCTGTCCCCAATCCCTCCCAGCATCAGAGTCTTTTCCAATGAGTCAACTCTTCTCATGAGGTGGCCAAAGTACTGGAATTTCAGCTTTAGCATCATTCCTTCCAAAGAAATCCCAGGGTTGATCTCCTTCAGAATGGACTGGTTGGATCTCCTTGTAGTCCAAGGGACTCTCAAGAATCTTACCAGTATAGAAAGCTCAATTTGGATCTCAGGACTTATTAAGGAAAATAAACCTTGGAAAACATGCTAAGGGTTCATTAGATGTCACCAAAGGGCTATGCCTTAAGTGTCAATATGAACCAGAAATAGAACAATCCTCCCAAAATATGAGACTCAGCTTCAAAAAAGACTCATTCTCTTGATGAGTTGAACTACATTCTAACCCTCCAATTCCACTGCTGCCACTGCCTTTTAGAAGCAAATGACTATGCTCCAAGGAGGAAAAAAAAATCATCCAGAGCCTCCAATTACTTCTATGATATTTCTTACACAAATTCTTGCACTCAATCAAAAACAATTATATGTGCAAAATATTATTTGGCAGGAAAGGATTTGCTTCAGCCTATGTTCCATTTTCTCCCTTTACAGGTATTTCCTGGGATAGAAAGAACTATGACTTTGTCACACCCATGCAATATGGAGTGACATTGAGACACCAATGCACAACTATTAGAAGGGCTACTACAACAACCAATACAACAATGATCACAACAAGCNTGGTAGCTCTTTTTTTGTTTTTGCCCTGTTTTATCGCTCTTTTGAACCCAACGAGTTATCTTTTCATTTACTTAAATGGAAACATTTGGGTTGACAAAATAGTTACTGAACTTTTAAATGATATCTGTTGTCATTCTATCACTAAGTCATGTCCCTGTCTCTTATACACATCTGATTGCAAAGCAAATGAGATTCTCATATACTACTAGGAGGGCATAAACCAGCACAATTAAGATGAAAACACTTTTCTATTTTCTAAAATAACAGAAATTTACACATCAGATGTGTAAATATATCCAGACATGCCATTCCGTGATGTTTACATGAGAAAATAAAAATGTACATCCATACAAAGGTCTGTAAAATAACATAAACATCATGGGAAAAAAGGGATTGTGGCAGAGTCAGGAAACATCTAACTTTTGGTTCATTGACTACATTAAAGTATTTGACTGTGTGAATCACAACAAATTGTGGAAAATTTCTCAAGAGATTGGAATACTAGACCACCTTACCTGTCTCCTGAGAAACCTGTATGCAAATCAAGAAGCGACAGTTAGAATTGGACATGGAACAAAATTGGGACTGGAGTAGGACAAGGCAGTATTTTGTCACCTTATTTATTTAACTTCCATGAAGATACATCATGTGAAATGCCAGACTAGATGAATCACAAGCTGGAATCAAGATTGCTGGGAGAAGTATAAAACCTCAGATATGCAATAATACCACTCTAATGGTAGAAAGTAAAGAGGAATTAAAGAGCCTCTTGATGAGGCTGAAAGAGATGAGTGAAAAAGCTGGCTTAAAACTCAACTTTCAAAAAACTAAGATCATGGCTCCAGGCCCATCACTTCATTATAAATAGAAGGGGAAAAAGTGGAAGCAGTGACAGATTCTATTTTCTTGGGCTCCAAAATCACTGCACACAGTGACTGCACCCATGAAATTAAAAGACACTTGCTCCTTGGAAGGAAAGCTATGACAGATCCAGACAGTGTATTAAAAAGAAGAGACATTTCTTTGCTGACAGCAGTCCGTATAGTCAAAACTATGGTTTTTCCTATAGTCATGTATGGATGTGAGAGCTGGACCATAAAGAAGGCTGAATGCCAAAGAATTGATGCTTTTGAACTGTAGTGCTAGAGAAGACTCTTGAGAGTCCTTTGGACTGCAAGGAGATCAAATCAATCAATTCTAAAGGAAATCAACACTGAATATTAATTGGAAGGACTGATGCTGAAGCCAAAGCTTCAATACTTGGTCACCTGATTAAAGAGCCAACTCATTGGAAAAGACCTTGATACTGGGAAAGATTGAAGGCAAAACAGAAAGGGGCAGCAGAGGATAAGATGGTTAGATAGCATCACCAACTCAATGGACATGAATTTGAGCAAACTCTGGGAGATAGTGAAGGACAGGGGAGCCTGGCATGCTGCAGTCCATGCGGTCACAAAGAGTCGGACATGATTTAGCAACTGAACAGCAATAAAAAAGGGAAAAAAAATTGCAAGACAAAATTGAGTGGATGGATGGATATGAACATTATCTTGCTTTAGGTGATAGTTTCACAAATGTATGTATATACATATATTTAATATACATGAATTTGTTTAAAAATATGAAACTGACAAATTCAATTGTATTCCAATGAATCTGCTATAAAATGTAAGGTAAAACAATATATGTCATAAAGAAGCATTGGTAGTAATAAATGAAAAATGTAATCTGAGAATTTATGATTTAATGAATCTCAAGATTCTGTTTAAAAAGCATTAATCTAATACCAAAAATGTACAGAAATGAAATAATAGAGATTAATGGTTTCTGTTAATCATTGACATGTAATAGCTTGAAAGTCATCACTCTCATTTTCTCAAAACAAGAAAAAAGCTGAACAAACTGAAAAAAACGATTCTTCCTAACAGAGAACTGTTATTAACAGGGCCAAATGCTGGCCCAAATGCTGGAAAGACAGGCAAAAACAGAGAATAACATCTTAGCAGAGAAGTTCAGAAACAGATACCCATCAATAGGGCCAGTACCAAGGGTATTACACTAAAAAGACCTGCATATCTTAGACCTTATTTAAGGAGTCTCTAGGGAAACCTCAAGACAGCAAGAAGACAAACATAAAGACGCCTTACCACAGACTCAGAGAAAATTTGAGCATATGATACCTGCAACTACAGCAAACAAAATACATCCCAACTCTTAGCCAGATAAAACTTTACACCAAAGGACTTCTGACCTCAGTTCTTTTTACCTAATACACATTTGGCTTTCAACAGAATATTACAAGGCATACTGAAGGGAAGGGAAAAAACAAAACTTGAAAAGACAGTATCTAAAGCATCAAATGGAGAAGGCAATGGCACCCCACTCCAGTACTCTTGCCTGGAAAATCCCATGGACAGAGGAGCCTGGAAGGCTGCAGTCCATGGGGTCGCGAAGAGTCAGACATGACTGAGCAACTTCACTTTGACTTTTCACTTTCATATATTGGAGAAGGAAATGGCAACCCACTCCAGTATTTTTGTCTAGAGAATCCCAGGGATGGGGGAGCCTGGTGGGCTGCTGTCTATGGGGTTGCACAGAGTCAGACATGACTGAAGCGACTTAGCAACAGCAGCAGCAAAGCATCAAAACTAGATTCAGGCATGGCAAAGATTTTAGAATTATCAGACCAGGAATTTAAAATAACTATGATTACTAAGCTAAGAGCTCTAATGGAAAAACTAGAGAACATGTAAGAGCAGAGTAACGTAAGCAGAGAGAAAGGAACTCAATCAAAAGGAAATGAAACAATAAAATTAAGATCACTGAGAGAGGTATTTTTAAATTACAAAGAGAAAATCAACCAATCTAAAAATGTTCATTTTCCATAAAAAGTTAAAAAATAATAAACTCCTGACCAGATTCATCAAATTTAAAAATAAAGATAAAATGAATATCAGCATTATAAAGGAAATCTCAACACTATCCTAGAGATACATACATAGTTGTATAAGACAATTTATGCTAATAGGAGATATTACACAAAATAAGAATGTTCTAAGAAAACACTGTTTAGCAATTCAAGAAAACTTAATATATCTTGATTATTCTGTACTTCACAAATAAGCTATGTCTGTACTGAAAAATGGGCTTCCCCGGTAGCTAAGTGGTAAAGAATCTTCCTGCAATGTGGAGATGCAGGAGACAACGTGAATTTGATCCCTGGGTCGGGAAGATTCCCTGGAGTAGAAAAATGGCAACCCACTCCAGTAATCTTGCCAAGAAAATCCCATGGACAGAGGAGCCTGGTGGGCTATGGTCCACGGGATTGCAAAGAGTCAGACACGACTGAAGCGACTTAGCACACACAAGCACTTACTGAAAACTAATTCTTACAAATGAATTCTAAGCCCTGGTGCCTGAAATATAATAAGAAAGAAATAACACAAATCTTATGTACGCACTTTCATATACTAGCAGTACAATCACTTCCAACAATGTTTCACGTGAACCTTATAAATTTTATAACGTGATGATAAGGAAATCATAAGAAAGTAAAAACAAACATTTATATTCCTCAGAAAACCGTACTGCCTACTGTCAGGAAAATCAAACAACAATAACAAAAAATCATTCATTTGACAAACAGAACCCCCAAATATTTCAACTATGTAAGCCCATGAACAAATTGGGTAGAATTCAAGTGTGAATTATCGTTGAGATAACATTTTGAAATGAAACAACTTTAACAAATCACAGGACAGAATTATGTCACTATCACCATAGATACTGAGAAACTATATGACAAAATTCACCATCCAATTATATTAAAAAAAAAAAACAACCTCTGGAAACTGCAGCAAATATCATAATTAGTGATAAAATATTGACAACCTTCCCCTGAGATTGTAAAAGAAATAAGAATGCTTAGTATCATGAGTTCTATTCAACACTTTAGGGAGATCAAAGCCAGGAAAAAATGCAAGAAAAAGAGAACATACAAAAAAAGATTGGAAAGAAAGGAAAGAAACCACTTTTATTCACAGATTGAACAATCATGTTTCCAGGCTACGGGAAAGTAATCTATAGGTAATATATTAGAATTGAATTTAGCAAGACTGCCATATTCCATACAGTTAAATTTAAACACATTTTTCTGAGAATAGCAATTCCTACTAAACTTTGTTATACACCTCATAAGAAATGCTCTCAAAACCTTACAAGACAAGGTCATATTTTTCAGGGTTTTTTCTATATACTTATTAGATAAAATTTAAGAATCATTATAGCTCTGAATATTGTTGTCATTTTTTCTGATATCATAGTAATAGAGGCCCATGAATATATGATAAATCTCACAATATACCTATAGTTAATCCTCATGAAACAGTTTAGAATATCCACTATGCCAATTTTACTTATGGCCCCAAGGTTAATGATCTCACCAACTAATTAGAGTTATTACTAAATGTTTTACTACTAAATTATGTTATTTTCTTTATATTAATTCTTTATGTATTTTCTTATTTCTTTTCTAACTTTATCCTATTATTGGCTTTAAACAAGCTCTTACTTGTTCAGTATTTCCTTACAAAAAAGAAAGAAAAAAGTATGGATCTTTCAAAAGATCATTATTGATATGACTTCATGTGACTACTTCTTTAATTTTATTTTACCAAATAACACTCTGGTATATGCTTAGTGAAAAATTTCACCCAAAATAGAAATGCATATCCTTTCACAGAAGTAAGCATGATTAGCAGTGCAGTGTATTTATCAACAGATACACTAATATTTAGATAAATAATACATTTATATACTTTTGCACACAAATGAAATAAGGTACACTTTTCTTTCTTTAATCTCTTTGATGTACCTTCTGCAATTTTATAAGATTTACCTGATTGGGTGTAAAAATTGCACAGTATTCACCATTTTAACAGAGTAGAAGTTACTTCAAAAATAGTTTTGTTTTGCCTTTTTAAAACCATGTAAATACACATGTTTAACAAGCTCTGTCAGATACAGTGGTAGAAGGAGAATTACTATATGAAAAGATAGACAAATTTAAAACTTTGCTAAAAAATACCAAATTAATTTTAAAAACTCAGGATCATTCTATCAATATAAAAAAAGGATATCTTGTTATCTAACTTCCACTAAGTACTAAACAGATCTAATATGCTAATTGTGAATTTAAACTTATTTTTGTGTATATCCTTGATGTATTTTACTAGTTCCATTTGTAATTATAGAGACTGTCATTTCAAAATTGCTTGAATACTAAAATCTAGTACAACATATGACTATACTCTATATTAGGCCTACATATAGGCATAAATTATTACTTTCATTTGTACTCTTTATATTTCCTATTAGTGAATTTATTCTGATATGTACATATAAAATAAGAATTATACTGTATGTATATAAAATATTTTGCTATAGGTAATACAAATGTTGCTTTATTATTTTGCATTAAGGGTTTTAATCTGTTCTTTACACTATCTTGTGTATGTTAACATTATCAGTATATCAGTAATTATGACAACCATTTTGACACTTTGCTTGTGAATGTGCTTTAATTTTCTTAATTTGTATATACTTTGCACCAACATGTTTATATATTTTAACTGAAAAATTGGGCTTTTTTATTTTTAATGGTAGCTCTTTTTTTGTTTTTGCCCTGTTTTATCGCTCTTTTGAACCCAACGAGTTATCTTTTCATTTACTTAAATGGAAACATTTGGGTTGACAAAATAGTTACTGAACTTTTAAATGATATCTGTTGTCATTCTATCACTAAGTCATGTCCAACACTTTGCGACCCCATGGGCTGTAACCAACCAGGCTCCTCTGCCTGTGGGATTTTCCAGGCAAGAAAACTGGAGAAGGTTGTCATTTCCTTCTCCAGGCAGGTTCCCAACACAGGGATTGAACCCACATCTCCTGCAATGGGAGGTGGATTTTCTACCACTGAGCCACCAAGGAAGCCCTTTAAATGATATTCAGTTCAGTTCAGTTCAGTCACTCAGTCGTGTCCAACTCTTTGCAACTTCATGAATCGCAGCATGCCAGGCCTCCCTGTCCATCACCAACTCCCAGAGTTCACTCAAACTCATGTCCA
>SJYV01001539.1:92985-174344 GCA_006410875.1 Neotragus pygmaeus | reverse complement strand
AAAAAGCCTCTTGATGAAAGTGAAAGAGGAGAGTGAAAAAGTTGGCTTAAAGCTCAACATTCAGAAATAGAAGATCATGGCATCCGGTCCCATCACTCATAGGAAATAGATGAAGAAACAGTGCAAACAGTGTCAGAATTTATATTTTTGGGCTCCAAAATCACTGCAGATGGTGAATGCAGCCATGAAATTAAAAGACATTTACTCCTTGGAGGAAAAGTTATGACCAACCTAGATAACATATTCAAAAGCAGAGACATTACTTTGCCGACTAAGGTCTGTCTAGTCAAGGCTATGGTTTTTCCAGTCGTCATGTATGGATGTGAGAGTTGGACTGTGAAAAAGGCTGTGCCGAAGAATTGATGCTTTTGAACTGTGGTGTTGGAGAAGACTCTTGAGAGGCCCTTGGACTGCAAGGAGATCCAACCAGTCCACTCTGAGGGAAATCAACCCTGGGATTTCTTTGAAAGGAATGATGCTAAGGCTGAAACTCCAGTACTTTGGCCACCTGCTGCAAAGAGTTGATTCATTGGAAAAGACTCTGATGCTTGGAGGTACTGGGGGCAGTAAGAGAAGGAGACAACAGAGGATGAGATGGCTGGATGGCATCACTGACTCGATGCAGGTGAGTCTGAGTGAACTCCGGGAGTTGGTGATGGACAGGGAGGCCTGGCGTGCTGCGATTCATAGGGTCGCAAAGAGTCAGACACGACTGAGCAACTGAACTGAACTGAACTGATTGCAGGCAGATTCTATACCATCTGAGCCACCAGAAAAAACCTACATGTCCATAAAGAAAGGGGTTAATTAAATTTGCTTTTATTTTTATAATTAAAATCATGGAAAGTGAAAAATAAATTTCAACTACATACATTAACATGGATAAATATAAATCAGTTATACATTGAAAATTGCAAGTTGCACACTGTATGATTCTATTTTTCTAAAGTCTTAATAAAATATAAAATAACCAAGAACAGTTAATAGAAATAATGATTATCACTGTGGAGAGAGAGATATATAAGTATAAAATGCAACTTTCAGAATACAAGCAATATTTCATCAACCTAGGATGAGATGGTTGGATGGCATCACCGACTCAATGGACATGAATCTGAGTGAACTCTGGGAGTTGCTGATGGACAGGGAGGCCTGGCATGCTGTGATTCATGGTGTCGCAAAGAGTTGGACACGACTGAGTGACTGAACTGAATGAACTGAGTTGTTGAGTACATTAGTATTGATACATTTCATATACTATGCTTGAAAGTGAAAGTGAAAATGTTAGTCATTCAGTTATGTCCAACTCTTTGCCACCTCATGGACTGTAATCCAACAGGTTCCTCTGAAATCTCCAGGCAAAAATACTAGAATGGTTAGCCATTCCCTTCTTTAGGGGATCTTCCTGACTCAGGAATCAAACCTGGGTCTCCTGCATTGCAGAAGGATTCATATACTGTGCCTACCTTTAGTTTATTCTTTTAAATGTTTAAATATTTAAATGGCATAAGGATTTCTTTTAATATTTCCAATTGTGAACAAGGCAGTACAAAGATCAGATAAGTTATAAAACACACTCAACTGTCATAACTAGAATTGAAGTCAAAATTTTCTGACTTGATATTTCTGAATAATCTATAGCTTTATGTTAAAGAACTGGTCAGACTTATTGAAGCCTTAATGGTCATATAGTGTCAAATAAAGGCTTTCGATATTATTTAGCTTTTAATTTATAGATGTGTTGTTTCTTTGATGATACTTGAGCTTCTTAGGTTTGGATTAATGCCTCATATTTCTTGTAACTCCCCCATTTCAGGCTTAGGGTCTTTTCTATAGCAGTGGCTCTGTTAAATAGTTCAGATTTCTGCACCAAGGTCCCTCTCAACGATTTTGGAAAACAAAAAAGAAACAAGGAGCTAGAATCAAATAGGGACTCTAGGATTTCTTTTTATCCTACATACCATTTATATTTTGACTTCTGAAATATGAAAATAGAAGTTTTCTAAATCAGAGCTGAAGGCTGATATTAAAAAATAAATTGTAAATGTATCTGCTAATTCAGTTCCTGTGTTAACATGGGTGAAATCTTCAAATTGAGCTAAATGCACTTCTGTCTACTACATTAATTTGGAAATATGTAGTTGATAAAGGCTTAGTGGTACTTGCCTCAAACATTAGGGAAAGATATATACCAGAAAAGATATATTTTCATTTCTCACAAATGAAAAATGGAGTACTTTTATTTCATGATTACCAAACATCTTATTTTCTCAGACTAATAGCATGATAGTACCACTGTCCAGTCAGTGGTGTCTGTATGTATCATCGCATCAACACTCCTTTGCTCTCTCAAAAATACATTTACAAACTGTGATCCTACTCTAGGGATTTTCTTTTATAGCAAATAAACAAATAGTCTTTCATATATTTACCTGATACTTACATATAAATACATGGAGAGAGATAAATTGTGGTGTCTTGAATACTGGTCTGAATTCCGTTAAATTGTTTATATCGTATGTCTAATTCCTCTACCATTCTTCCTTACCCTCTACTTGTTCTGATGTGTTCAGATCTACCTATGTCTCCTTTATTATGATTCCAAAACTCCGAGTGTTTTCTCCTCTAGTAACATGTAATTTTTCAAATATACTATCTCATTTTGGGGGCTAGTAGTAAAGAACCTGCCTGTCAATGAAGGAGATGGAAGGGACTCAAGTTAGATCCCTGAGTTGGGAAGATACCTCCTGGAGAAGGGCACAGCAACCCATTCCGGTATTCTTGCCTAAAGAATCCCATGGACAGAGGAGACTGGTAGGCTACAGTCCATAGGGATGCAAAGAGTCAGAAATGAAAGAAGTGACTGAGTACAAGAGCATCGCATTATTAAGGTTACATTAAATGATGTCATTTATCATTTATGTAGACATTTTATGTGAAAGTAGGAATTGAAGTGAATTTCCATATATCATGTATTGGTGGTCTTAAGGCACCCAAAAGTCTTTTACACTGTGTTATGGATTTCAGAATATCTTTACATGCATTATTTTATCATAAACATTCAAGGATTTTGATGAAATTCTCTCTGCACCATAAGAAGAGCTAGAAATGTTGTTAATGAAAGTGACATTCTTAGTTTAAAAACTTAATGGGGTATGAGTAGTGTATTTTTTCTATCTTTTCAAGGCATCAGTACAGTTCAGTTCTGTTGAACAGTTGTATCCAACTCTTTGTGACCCTATGGACTGCAGCATGTCAGGCTTCATTGTCCTGAGCTTGCTGAAATTCTCATAGCTTGCTGAAACTCATGTCCATCGAGTTGGTGATGCCATCCAACCATCTCTTTTTCTGTTGTCCCCTTTTCCTTCTGCCTTCAATCTTTCCCAGCATAAGGATTTTTTCTAATGAGTCAGTTCTTCACATCAAGTGGCTAAAGTATTGGAGCATCAGCTTCAGCATCAGTCCATCCAATGAATATTCAAGACTGATTTCCTTTAGGGCTGACTGGTTGGATCTCCTTGCAGTCCAAGGGACTCTCAAGAGTCTTTTCCAACACCACAATTCCAAAGCATCTATTTTTCAGTGCTCAGCTTTCTTTGTGATCCAACTCTCACATCCATACATAACCAATGGAAAAACCATAGCTCTGACTAAACAGACCTTTGTAGGCAAAGTAATGTCTCTGCTTTTTAATATGCTGTCTAGGTTAGTCAGAGCTTTTCTTCCAAGGAACCAGTATCTTTTAATTTCATGGCTGCAGTACCATCTAGAGTGATTTCGAGGCCCCAAAATAAAGTATGTCACTGTTTCCATTGTTCTTCATCTATTTGCATGAAGTGATGGGACCGGATGCCATGATCTTAGTTTTTTGAATGTTGAGTTTTAAGCCAGCTTTTTCACTCTCCTCTTTCACTTTCATCAAGAGGCTCTTTAGTTCTTTTCACTTTCTGCCATAAGGGTGGTGTCATCTGAATATCTGAGGTTATTGATATTTCTTCCAGCAATCTTGATTCCAGCTTATGCCTCACCCAGACTGGCATTTCGCATGATGTACTGTGCACATAAGTTAAATAAGCAGGGTGACATTATACAGCCTTAACATCATCCTATCTCAACTTGAAACCAGTCCATTGTTTCATATCCGGGTCTAACTGTTGCTTCTTGACCTGCATACTGATTTCTCAGGAGGCAGGTAAGGTGGTCTGTTATTGCTGTCTCTTGAAGGATTTTCCGCAGCTTGTTTTGACCCACACAGTCAATTGCTTTGGCATAGTCAATAAAGCAAAGGTAGATGTATTTCTGGAACTCTCTTGATTTTTCTAAGATCCAGTGGATGTTGACAATTTGATCTCTGGTCCCTCTGTCTTTTCTAATCCAGCTTGAACATCTGGAACTGCTTTGAGAATTTTGACCATTACTTTGCTAGCGAGTGAGATGAGTGCAACAGTGCTGTAGTTTGAACATACTTTGTCATTGCCTTTTTTTGGGATTGGAATGAAAACTGACTTTTCCTGTTTTTTGGCCACTGCTGAGTTTTCCAAATATGCTGGTGTATTGAGTGCAGCACTTTCACAGCATCATCTTTTAGGATTTGAAAGAGCTCAACTGGAATTCGTTCACCTCCACTAGCTTTTTTCATAGTGATGCTTTCTAAGGCCCATTTGACTTTGCATTCCAGGATGTGTGGCTCTAGGAGTGCAATCACACCATTGTCATCTGAAGATCTTTTTTGTATAGTTCTTCTGTGTATTCCTGCCATCCCTTCTTATTATCTTCTGCTTGTTTTGTGTCCATATGGTTTCTGTCCTTTATTGTGTCTGTCTTTGCATGAAATATTTCCTTGGTATCTCTAATTTTCTTGAAGAGCTCTCCAGATGTCCCATTCTATTGTTTTCTCTATTTCTTTGCATTGATCACTGAGGAAGGCTTTCATATCTCTCCCTGCTATTCTTTGGAACTCTGCATTCAAATGGATATATCTTTTCTCCTTTTCCTTTTGCTTATCTTCTTTTCTCAGCTATTTTAAGGCCTCCTCAGACAACCATTTTGCCTTTTTGCAGTTATTTTTCTTGAGGATGGTCTTGATTACTACCTCCTGTACCACATCACGAACCTCTGTCCATAGTTCTTCAGGAGCTTTTTCTATCAGATCTAATCTCTTGAGTCTGTCTGTCACATCCACTGTATAGTCATAGGGGAGCTGACTTAGGTCATATCTGAATGGCCTGGTGGTTTTCCCTACTTTCTTCAATTTAAGTCTGAATTTTGCAATAATGGTTTCATGGTGTGAGCCACAGTCACCTCCCAGTCTTGTTTTTGCTGACTGTATAGAGCTTCTCCATCTCCAGCTGTAAAGAATATAATCAATCTGGATGAAATCAGATGATTATCTGGTGATGTCCACGTGTAGAGTCATCCCTTCTGTTGTTTGAAGAGGATTTTTGCTATGACCAGTGCATTCTTTTGTCAAAACTCTGTTAGCCTTTGCCATGCTTCATTTTGTACTCTAAGGCCGATCTTGCCTGTTACTCCAGGTACCTCTTGACTTCCTACTTTTGCATTCCATTCCTCTATGGTGAAAAGGACAATTTGTTTTGGTGTTACTTCTAGAAGGTCTTGTAGATTATCATAGAACCATTCAACTTCAGCTTCTTTGGCATCAGTGGTTGGGACTTAGAGTTGGATTTCTATGATATTGAATGGTTTGCCCTGGAAACGAACAGAGATCATTCTTTCATTTTTGAGATTGCACCCACATACTGCATTTCAGATTTTCATTGATTATGAGGGATACTCCATTTCATCTAAGGATTCTTGCCCACAGTTGTAGATATAATGGTCATCTGAATTAAATTATTCCATTTCAGTCCATTTAAATTTCTGACTCCTGAAATGTTGATGTTCACTGTTGCCATCTCCAATTTGACTACTTCCAATTTACTTTGATTCATGGACCTAACATTCCAGGTTGCTATGCAATATTGTTCCTATGCAATTTCAAGGCATGTGTTCTTTTTACATTTTGGAAGCTCAAGTGAAGATTTGCCTCGTTTCACTGAATAAAACTATGAATTTCATATGGTGTTAACTCTCTGAGCTCTATTTTGCTGAGTGTAATGTGCCCATTTAAAATCAACTAAATAGTTAATCAAGTAAAATTTTGTTTTTCTGTGTAGCCACTGTTTTCAAATGTTATTATTTATTTTCATTTAAATAGTCTGATCTTGTTTTCAATTTAATATGATATTTAGAATTTGATCAGTGATTGTATGCTCTGTAAGTCTTTAAAGTAGATTTAGCTTAATATAATCTAATTTAAATCTATAAATATACAACCATATTTTAGTTATGTAATTATAGTTTAGATACTAATTGACTCTCCTCAGATGACGGAAGCTCTGAAAAATCTTTTTCACACTTCAGCAGATGATCACAGTACCCAATTTAACCAGTTATTTTTGCATTCCTGTTGAAAATGAACAATAAGAAGTTTTTAGAATATTTGACTTCACAATTAGTCAAGAAGTTCCCAAATTCTGTTAGACAAGATTGACATTTCCAACGGGCTTTGGACAGTTTAAATCTAAGCTAGGGAATCTCTTTGAATAAATTTTAGTTCTTCCAATGTGAAATGCTTTGAAGACAAAAAATTTTGATATTTAGACCCAGATTGTTGATAAAAAAACAAAGATAGATGTACATGCAGTTGACTCTTAAACAACATAAGTTTGAGATGCACAAGTTGACTTCTACATTAATTTGTTCAGTAATAAATACTACAGTACTATATAATTCATGCCAGTTGAATCCATGGTTGTTTAAATTTGTTTCTGTGGAGCCAAATGTAAGTTTTACATGACTGCATTGGAAAATCAGTGCCCACAATCCATGCATTGTTCAAGGGTAAACTGTATTTGATATTACAGCTGTTCAAGTCTGACCTTGAGAGTAGGAAGACACATGGGAAAAAAAAGCCTTGGAATAAAACTTACAAGATGTCTTTAAAGTAGGGACATTAAGAAAGAAAGCAAGCATCCTAGGAGACAAACAGTGCAGTAATAACAGAGAAAACAACATGGATGGCAATATAGAAAATTATTTACTCTTTGTCAATCCCTGCCCAGGAACTTTTCATACATTTTATTATGTGATCATGACAAAAAACCCACAGGAGAAATATTTTACTTCCATTTTATAGATATTTTAAAGGAGACTATATGAATTAAACTGAACTGCATGTGTGCAGGCATGCATGCTTAGTTGTTCAGTCATATCCAACTCTTTACGACTCTGAAAGGCAGCCTACCAGGCTGTTCTGTACATGGGACTTTTTAAGGCAAGAATACTGGAGTGAATTGTCATTTTCTCTTCCAGGGGATTTTCTCAATCCGAGGATCTAACCCGCATCTCCTGTGTGTCCTGCATTGCAGGCAGATTCTTTACCAGCTGAACCAACCCAGAAGTCCCTTAACTAAAGTAATTAAACTTAAGTGTTTTGTATGAAGTGTAGCTAAGTTTGGGCCCTAGAAAGACTTCTAACTCACTCTGTTGAACAGCTTTAATAGTATTACCTGAAACTATACAAGGGGTGTATTTTAATAGATGACAGATTGATAGGCAAAGCAATCTAATTATTGGGATTAGTATATAGCAGATGATGAAAGATAGTTACCCTGTAAAGACTTTTCAGTGAAGTTTGAGAGTTAATACAGGATGCTTGTCAACAATGTATGTTTTTTTCTAAGTATTTAAGATATGAAATGTATTAAATATAGAAGAAATTAAAGAGGATACAAATATAATTTAAACATCCCATAGGAAGTAATATAAAATTAATTCGAGGGACCATTCTTTTTTGAGATAAAAACATGCAGTTTTGTAAAGGTTATATATTGAACTGATATATTAGGAGGATGATGACAGTTTTAATTCCAAATAACTCAATTCAGTGATCATATTTAAGACAGTCTTTTTCTATTTCTGCTTACAAGCAGTGACCTAATAGTTTCATGAAAGAGTACAAGCACCAAATGCCTTAAATTATTTTTTGCTTTCACAAGCATTTATAAACATTAATTTATGCAAATTAGATATTATTATTTTATCAACTCCATACTAAATTTGTAATAAAAATTCATAAAAAATTTGAATGACTCTAATGTTTAAATATCTATGAATGTGTCTCATTTACATTGATATTTTTAAGAATACTGATTCTCAGGAATAGAGATTTTATTAGCACTTGAATTAAACACATTTTTTAGATAAAAGAAATGTATCTGTCAGTATGCTTGCACAGATCTTTGATCTCCCTGTAGAACATGTTCTATAGTTAATTTGTCTTACTGCAAATTTCTCTTTAAAATATTTCACAGGTTATTTTAAGGCAATGGATAATGTCTTTTCTATTAGTTAAGAAGTTTTGTCACATCTTATGCACATCATATGTTGAAAGGTATCAACCCTAAGGATATTTCAGCTTTAAACCCTCATTAAATGTGACTTTTTTCTATGTTTGGGGGCTTTATATTTACTTTCTGCCTCATAAAAAAGATATTAAAATGAAAATATATTTAATGTGCTGATTCAGAAATGATTGTGTTCTTTTATGAAATATAAAACATAAACTGAAATGCCAGAAATAATTTAAAACATTAAAAATAGTACCACACAGATATAATACCAGGCACAAATTCTCTAGCCCAGTAGCATTCTCTTGAGAGACGTTTATCATCATTAAGTACATAAACCTTAATGCTCAATGGGGACTTCCACAAAATGGTCATACGCAAAGTGACTGTGTTTTAAATCAATGCCTGAATTTTAGGCCATCTAGCCTAGTGACTTTCACCTTGGAGATCAGAACTGGAAGTATTGATTAGGTTTCCAACATATGTAATTTTAATTTATGAGGTATTTATCCCTAAACAAGCAGTCACACAGGTTTGTGTTACTTTCAGTTATTTGAAGTATAGCTGCCTAACTCTTTGAAGCAACCCTCCTGACACAGGCTAAGCTCCCTGCATAAGACCTTCATTCATAGGCAAATGACTTATGGAAGTTGAACCATAAGAAATTTGCACTTGCAAATGTCAAGTTTAGTAAAATATCACATAATGTACTAAAACTAATACAATGTTTTATTCATGTTGATTACATTTGCTATGTCCTAAACTACTTTTTATTTAAAAAAAAAACTAAAGAAATTATACCATGGCAATAGGTATAATGTCCGATAGATTTCATTATTTTAAGGAATACGTTTCAATCCAATATATGAATGTATTTTAATGGTGTATTCTATTATTCTCTTATTTATCCATTTTTCCTGTTTAAATCCTGAAATAATATTTTCTGATAAGTATGTTTTCATGTTCTTGCACAATTATCTCCTGAGGATGAATTTCTAGAAATAAAATATCTGTCAAAGACTATCATATTTTAAACTGAGACCCTCATTTTGAAGCTGCATCACCCAGAGGCAACTTCTTTTCACACTAATATGAAATTGCCCTTTTCCCATACTTTAGTGCAGGAAGAAATGTTAAAAAATGCATCCAACTGTCTTTTAACTTGCGTTTATGTGATTATCAATGGGGAGATTAATTTCTCTTCGTAGTCAATTTTGGATGTTATCTCACTTCTCTTACAGATCTATGGTAATAAAGTAATTTTTTTTTTTTTTTTGCACGTGAACTATTTCAGTTCAGTTCAGTTGCTCAGTCGTATTCGACTCTTTGCAACTCCATGGACTGTCATTCACCAACTCCCGGAGTTCACCCAAAATCATGTCCATTGACTTGGTGATGCCATCCAACCATCTCATCCATTTTCATCCCCTTCTCCTGCTGCCCACAATCTTTCTCAGCATCAGGGTCTTTTCAAATGAGTCAGCTCTTTGCATCAGGTGACCAAAGTATGGGAGGTTCAGCTTCAACATCAGTCCTTCCAATAAACACCCAGGACTGATCTCCTTTAGGATGGACTGTTTGGATCTCTTTTCAGTCCAAGGGTCTCTCAAGAGTCTTCTCCAGCACCACAGTTCAAAAGCATTAATTTTCTGGCACTCAGCCTCCTTTTTGGTCCAAATCTCACATCCCTACTTGACTACTGGAAAAACCATAGCCTTGACTAGAAAGACCTTTTATTGGCAAAGTAATATCTCTACTTATTAATATGCTGTCTAGGTTGGTCATAACTCTCCTTCCAAGGAGTAAGTGACTTTTAATTTCATGGCTGCAGTCACCATCTGCAGTAATTTTGGAGCCTTAAAAAATAAATTCTGCCACTGTTTTCACTGTTTCCTCATCTATTTCCCATGAAGTGATGGGACCAAATGCCATGATCTTCATTTTCTGAATGTTGAGTTTTAAGCCAACATTTTCACTCTCCTCTTTCACTTCCATCAAGAGGTACTTTAGTTCTTCACTTTCTGCCATAAGGGTGATGTCATCTGCATATCTGAGGTATTGTTATTTCTCCTGACAATCTTGATTCTAGCTTGTGCTTCTTCCAGCCCAGAGGTTCTCATGATGTACTCTGCATATAAGTTAAATAAGCAGGGTAACAATATACAGCCTTGATATACTCCTTTTCCTATTTGGAACCAGTCTGTTGTTCCATGTCCAGTTCTAACTGTTGCTTCCTGACTTGCATACAGGTTTCTCAAGAGGCAGGTCAGGTGGTCTGGTATTCCCATCTCTTTCAGAATTTTCCATAGTTTATTGTGATACACACAGTAAAGGCTTTGGCATAGTCAAAAGCAGAAATAGATGTTTTTCTGGAACTCGTTTGCTTTTCCATGATCCAGCGGATGTTGTCAATTTGATCTCTGGTTTCTCTGCCTTTTCTAAAACCAGCTTGAACATCTGGAAGTTCACAGTTCACTTATTGCTGAAGCCTGGCTTGGAGAATTTTGAGCATTACTTTACTAACGTGTGAGATGAGTGCAATTGTGCGGTAGTTTGAGCATTCTTTGACATCTCTGACATTGTCTTTCTTTGGGATTAGAATGAAAACTGACCTTTTCCAGTCCTGTGGCCACTGCTGAGTTTTCCAAATTTGCTGGCATATTGACATTGAGCTATTTAAATTTTTATAAATAATATTGTATAGTAGACATACTATTTTTATCTTATGGAAATCAAATATTCCAAAAAATATTTGCTCATTCATTTAAATATATTAAATTCCCAGGTTATTGTGGGGCTTTCTCCTGTCTCCATTGTTTTCTAAGTCTATTTCTAAAGCAATATCTCATTTTTAGAAAAAACTTTACAATATATTTTTCTTCTGCTAGGCTTTTTTCTGTTTGATGAAAGGAAATGCATTCACTTTATTTGTCTTTTAAGATTTCCTTAAAAAAAAAAAAAATGTTTCCTATCCAAAGACTTTGGGCTTCCCTGATGAGTCAGATGGTAAAGAATCTGCCTGCAATACAAGAGATCAGGGTTTGATCTCTGGGTCAGGAAGATCACCTGTATAAGGAAACTGCTACACACTCCAGTATTCTTGCCTGGATAATTCCATGGACAAAGGAGCCTGTCCAGATACAGTCCATGGGGTCTCAAAGGGTCAGACATGACTGAGTGACTAACACTTTCACCCAAGGACAAATAATTTTAATATTAATTTAAAGCCTCTCTTCTGTCAGTCAATAGATTTAAAGTTACCTTATCATTCCTCACCATGTATTATTAAAGTTAATCATAAATTCTGTATGTTTTACAGTCCCCATGTGATACATTTGTTCCTTTTGCATTTATAACTGTTATGTAATAAAACTTGATCTTTCTTTATAAATTAACTTTTATTTCTAAAACATAAAAAACTATTTTTTTAAAATTCTATTCAGTTATATTTTTAAATTATAAATTCATATTGTTTGAAATTAATATAGTTTTGTATTCCCCATATTTTAAATGTTTATATATTAATTCATTATCTTTTCTAAATGCATAGTCTAGCAATTCTCAAAGAATGCTAGTAGTGATATTTTGGACTTTCTTATCATATTCCTATTTTAATATAAAAAACACTAACTCTTTAGAAACATGATCAGTTCAATTCAGTAGCTCAGTCAATCTGACTATTTGCGACCCCATGAACTGCAGCATGCCAGGCTTCCTGTCCATCACTAACTCCCAGAGCATGCTCAAATTCATATCCATTGAGTCAGGATGCCATCCAATCATCTCATCCTCTGTCGTCCCCTTCTCCTTCTCCCTTCAATCTTTGCCAGCATCAGGTCATTTCTAATGAGTCAGTTCTTTGCATCAAGTGGCTCAAGTATTGGAGCATCAACTTCAGCATCAGTCCTTCCAATGGATATCAAGACTGATTTCTTTTAGGATTAAATAGTAGATCTCCTTGCAGTCCAAGGTTCGCTCAAGAGTCTTGTCTAACACCACAGTTCAAAAGCATCAGTCCTTTGGTGCTCAGCTTTCTTTATGGTGCAACTCTCACATCTATATATGATGACTTGAAAAACCATAGATTTGACTATACAGACCTTTGTCAGTAAAGTAATATCTCTGCTTTTTAATATGCTGTCTAGGTTTGTCATAGCCTGTGGCTAGTATCTTTTAATTTCATGTTTATAGTCACCATCTGCAGTGACTTTGGAGTCCAAGAAAATAAAGTCTGTCATTGTTTCCAGTTTCCCCATCTATTTGCCACGAAGTGATGGGACAGGATGCCATGATCTTGTTTTTTGAACGTTGAGTTTTAAGCCAGCTTTTTCACTCTCCTATTTTGCTTTTATCAAGAGGCTCTTTAGTTCCTCTTTGTTTCTGCCATAAGGATGATGTCATCTGCATAGCTGAGGTTATTGATATTTCTCCCAGCAATCTTTTTTTTTTTTTTCCCCAGCAATCTTGATTCCAGCTTGTGCTTCATCCAGTCTGGCATTTTGCATGATGTACTCTACACATAAGTTAAATAAGCAAGGTAATAATATACAGTCTTGTCATACTCCTTTCCCAATTTGTAACCAATTTGTTGTTCCAAATCCGGTTCTAACTGTTGCCTCTTGACCTGCATACAGATTTCTCAAGAGACAGGTAAGGTGGTCTGATACTCCCATCTTGAAGAATTTTCCACAGTTTGTTGTGATCCACACATCAAAGGTTTTAGCATAGTCAATGAAGCACAAGTACATATTTTTCTAGAACTCTCTTGCTTTTTCAATGATCCAACGGATGTTGGCAACTTGATCTCTGGGTCCTCTGGCTTTTCTAAATCCAGCTTGAACATCTGGAAGTTCCCAGTTCACATAGTGTTGAAGCCTAACTTAGAGAATTTTGAGCATTACTTTGCTCTTTTGTGAGATGAATGCAATTGTTCGGTAGTTTGAACATTATTTATATACTTTTTTATGAAGATACCTTAAGAATATATTTACCTATGTTTATTTTAAAACCTTTTAAACAAGTAATGTATTGAATATAAAATGTTTTTTTAACATCCGTGCATTTGTCAAATATTTTCAGTACATGCAGGCTATGCTGGCTATAAGGCTACAATCTTGACTCAAAGCTGACAAGTTCCCCACCCTTATAGAGCCTAAACTTGAATTGGAGACAAGTGTTTAACAGATAAACCCAGAAATAAATGCAAAATAATTACTTCATTAAGTTTTCCATCTATAAATATGTCTTTATGCAAGTGCTGGAGAGCTTGACATGATTATTAGAATTAGTGTTAGAGTGGAGAAGGTGTTTCAAGAAAGACTTCCCAAAGAATGAAATCTGTCAGTTGTTCTCCAGCTAAAAGACTTCCATGAATATACCGTTTAAAGCTGAGAATAAATCATAATATTCTAGCAGACAGCCCAAGTACTTAGCCTTCTAATTAACAAAAACATGAAACACTATGGAACAAAAAGAAAGCTTGTATGGCCAGAGGATGGAAAGCCAGGAGAAGTGTCATACAAGATGAGGTTGTAAAGGTCATTAAGTTAAGATCACAGAGAAAAATAGCATAGTGTGTGTGTGTGTGTGTGTGTGTGTGGAGTTGAAGGAAAAAGAAAACTCATTGAATGGACCAATAGGCTTTATACATGTTTGAAATAAAGAGATTAAAGTTGTTTGAAACTTGTGTCTGATGATGATGTTGGTAGAGAAATAATTCTAGACCTATTGAAGGGATAAAATAGACTCAGTGAAGAACTCATCGGAGAAAGAAGTGTCCAGGAAAATTCTTAAGCTTGGGAGTTAATGAATGAGAAGTATGACGGTGTCATTTCCTGAGTCAAGAAACACTAAGAAAGAATCATAATAGGAAGGTTGTGATTTAAGTTTTAGATTTCTTATCCTGAATTTCCTTTGATAGATCCATTCTGATTTATGAAATAATTTTAAACATCAGACAGGAGTTTGAATGAGAGAGCTAGGTAGGTGATGCATTTTAAATTTAACATAAGAAACAACATAAATGATATATCTTAAATATAAAATGAGTAGAGAAGATGGTTTAGGATCCAGCATTTAAGAATTCTAACTTTGAAAGCTGAATAGAGGAAGATTAATCTTAAAGATCAAAAGAGGAATTACTAGATGTGGAAAGTGATTCAGAAGAGAATGTAGCTCCATAAACCATGTGAGGAGACTTTTTCATAAGACACTGCTTTTTTATGAGATATGAAATATTGTAAGCAGAATTCTTTGCATTTTATCTAGTAACATGTGTCTAGTGAACAATATTAGTAGAGTAATTTATATGGAACCATTCTCAAATTTCTAGAATGAATGAAATTTCATAGTGATGCTCTTTTTTTATACTGTATTTTATTATATTCCAGGTAAATAATTTTGAATTATAATACATTAAAGATATCAAATAGAATTTACATATAGAATTCATATATATATAAAAGTTTAATTTTGGTAGGTAAAAGAAAGGATACTTAAGTCCTTTCATTTTTCTCTTAGGTATGTTATATCATTATGCAATTTTTATTTAATTACAATTTATAAATTTACATTTTCCAGTAAAAATATTCACACGATAAGATGAATAATAAAGAGTGGACAATAGATTAAGTACAATCTAGTGACTTTTTTTGACATGCAGGGAAATTTAAAGACACTCTAGAAACCATTATTTAGAACTATAGAAATTTAAGAGATAATTATAAAACTAATTTTCAGTATCAAAACCACTTATATAAGATATAATTTTTTTCTTAATTGAGGCAAAAACTGTACATTATAGTATATAAGTTTTAGGTGTACAACATTATAATCTGATATCTGTGGACACTACCAAGTTATCATTACCAAAAGTCTAGTTGCCATGCATCATCATACAATTGGATTTCATTCTTTTGTATGGCTGAGTAGTTTTCCTCTGTGTATGTAAACTGTATCCTCTTTATCCAGTGCTCTGTTAGTAAATACTTAGATTGTTCCCATATCTTGGCTATCATACATACCTCTGCAGTAAATTTAGGGTGCATCTCAATTTTTGAATTAGTGTTTTCATAAGTTTTGAATAAATACCCAGTATTGGAATAACTGGATCATTTAATAGCCTGATTTCTTCTCCAGAAAATAAACTTTTTTAGACATTATGTATGCAACTAAGTTTTCTGGCCCTTTCTCTCTCTTATCCTTCTGGAACCCCTAGATTGCAAGTGTTAGTTCATTTGATGTTGTACCATATCTCACTTAAATTATCTTAAATTTTTTTCTTTTCATTTTGAGTTGTCTGAGTGAAATCTGTTGCTTTGTCTTCCAACTTGCTGATCTAGTCTTCTGCTTCATCTAGTATCCCACTGAACCCTTCTAGCTTGTTTTTCAGTTGTTATTGTATCCTCAGCCTATAATTTCTCTTTGGAACATTCTTATATTTTCTTTTTGTTGAATACCTCACCATGTTCATCTATTTTCCTCCTGAGTTGGGTGAACCTCTTTACTACAATTATTTTGAACTCTTCATTGGTGGACTGCTTATTTCCTTCTCATTAGAGCCTTTTTCTGAGGTTAGCCTGATTCTTTCATTTGTAATACATTCTTCTGTCTCCTTTGGCCTGACCCTCAGTGTCTTTGTATTATTTCAATCAATTATCTCTCTCAGAATTGGTGCAGAAGCCCTTTTTGGGAATTGTCCAGTGGAGCCCTGATGTGTGATCCTCCATGGGCACCAGAGATTGGTATTCACGGGCATCTCCTCTGTGCGTTGTACAAGGCTACCTGCTTAGGTGGAGCTGCTGCTGCCATGTGGAAGGGTTAAAGTTAGCTGGCTATAGCACACAGCTAATGTGCAACTGCTAGGGAACTTTCAGCAGGACACTCTCACCAGCTCTGTCAGTTTAGAGAAAGAGTTCCAAGAGAGTGCTCAACCAATGATGGTGTTAACAGTGCAAAATGAAATCGCAAAGATTAATTCTGCCAGAGTCTCCATTCCTGGAAAAAGTGACAACAATTTCTTACCTCTATAGTATATGCTGTAAAAGTCAATAAGTGGTCTCCTTCTCTTATGGAATAAGTGCTTTTCAATCTAGTGTTTTTGCATTGAGTCCTGGGATGATTAAGTCAGTGCTGAAGGCCTTTAAGAGCAGATTCTCCCTTCTAGATTTTTCTGGATGTTCTGCCTGTTGGTTTTTCAAAGTCAGTTTTGGTGGAGCTGGCCACTTCTTTACCAGATGTAAGGCTTGGGGTACGTGATGTAGAGCACAAACCACTTACTCCTCTAGGAAATGTTTTTTATCTTTGAATTCCTTCTCATTTGTGGACCTCTGTGCCTGGGCTGGATTTTATATTTGGCAATACTTGATCTTTGCCTCTCTTACTCTCTCAATGCCACCCTTTTATTCTTAACAGTAGAGGCTCTGTTTATTCAGCTTAAATTTTTTTCAGAGGAAATTATGCCATATGTAGTTGTATATTTGTTGTGTCCATTGAAGGAGATGAGTTCAGGACATTCCTACACTGCTTTTTTTTTTTAAATAGATATCCATAATTTTGATGACTTGTATGTCTTGAATGTCTCTTCATTCTTCTCTGTATCCTAACCTTTGTTAGGATATTTGTTAATATGCTGTATTGACTTGTCTTATTTGTCTTATCATTTTTAGATAAAATAGGTCAAACCTGAGAGTTTCCTAATAGCCAAATAAATTAGATATTGATCTGTATGGAAAGTTCTTTTTTCTTCCTTTACCCTAGGGACCTCAATGTTCCCACAGTGATAATCAAGCTTTTCTTTCAAAGAAGTAATTTTAGAATATGTGATTGCTCAACATTGTAAATATGCCACTTAAAACCAGATGACTTTGTAGATCACCTTTCTTGGAGTAAATGAATGTTGTCTAAATTGCAAGTTTAACAAACTGAAGAAATATGAATGAAATTAAATTATACTCTATTTATTTTCAGTGTTTTATCTTTCCTCTCAAAAATCAAAAGAAGGGTAAAGTAGTGTGTTCAATGGCAAGAATGGCTAAATTATTAAGTAACTATAGTTTTTATTTTCATACTTAGAGCATTATTTATTTTAATGCTTTTTGTTTAACAAGTGCAAACTTCACAAAGTTGGAGAATGTTTTATACTAGCACATGTTATAGTGTTTTCTGAAATTTATTTAAATTTCTTACCCTTCTAGTGAAGGTATTAATACAATATAAAAATAAATAAATAAACTGGAGAAGGGCCAGAAGACTCCTTCACCCTTTAATATCTGCTCACCTTACTGTCCATACACTTCTTCAGGAATTACAATGGTCTTTTAATCCATCAGCTTCTTAAAAAAAGATACCTAGGCAACAGTGTTTGGTAACAATGTGTGCATCTCAGAAGGAATTCTAGAAAAGCATAAAAGGCATAAAATTACATCAACAGATAAAATTATATCAAGACATAAATTGGTTTAAGTACAATTAAAGGACTTAGAGTTTAACTGCAAAGTAGTGATCATGTGCTTGGCTCAGTTGTTTAAATTTACTCCAGAAAATGCTCAGTTTAATCTGGGACAATCTTTGGTTTGGGACCTGTGTTTTGTTTTTTTGTTTTTTCTTAACTTGCTTTTGACATCACCATTATGATAGAAAGTGAAAAGGAATTAAAAAGCCTCTTGATGAAGGTGAAAGAGGAGAATGGAAAGATGGCTTAAAACTCAAAATTCAAAAAACTAAGGTCATGACATCCAGTCCCATCACTTCATGGAAAATAGATGGGTAAACAATGAAAATAGTGATAGACTTTATTTTCTTGGGCTCCAAAATCACTGCAGATGGTCACTGCAGCCACGAAATTAAAGGATGTTTACTCCTTGGAAGGAAAGCAATGACAAACCTAGACAGCATATTAAAAAGTAGAGACATTACTTCACCAACAAATGCTCATATAGTCAAACGCCAGGAGTCATGTACGGATGTGAGAGCTGGACAATAAAATAGGTTAACTGCCAAAGAAATAATGCTTTCAAACTGTCGTGCCAGAGAAGACTCTTGAGAGCTCCTTGGACAGCAGGAGATCAAACCAGTCAATCTTAAAGGAAATCAATCCTGGATATTCACTGGAAGGAGTAATGATGAAATGCCAATAATTTAGCCACCTGATGTGAAGAGCAGACTTGTTGGGAAAGACCCTGATGCTGGAGAAGATTAGGCAGGAGGAGAAGAGGATGACAGAGGATGAGGTGGTTGAATGGCAACTTAATGGACATGAGTTTGAGCAAACTCCAGGAGACTGTGAAAGACAGGAAAGCCTGGCATGCTGCAGTCCATGGGGTCACTAAGAGTTGGACACAACAGAGCAACTGAACAAATAAATAATGTACATTTACTTGATCATCTTAGGAATGAAAATAATAGCATATGAAAAAAGGGACAAATAAGACAATTCTATACAACATTGCTCTGGAGAAGGAAATGGCAAACCCACTCCAGTATTCTTTCTGGAGAATTTCATGGACAGAGGAGCTTGGCAGACTCCCATCTGCGGGGTTGCAAGAGTCAGACATGACTTAGCGACTAAACTACTACTACTTGATCATCCTAAGAATGAAAATAGAGTACCATAATTTTTATGAATTATATGCATTGAATGTCTCATCATTCTTCTCCATATTCTAAGCCAATATTTGTCAATAAGTTGTATGCTTTGCTAAGTCACTTCAGTAGTGTCCAACTCTTTGAGATCCCATTAACTGTAGCCTACCGGGCTTCTCTGTCCATGGGATTCTCCAAGCAAGAAAACTGGAGTGGGTTTGCCATTTCCTTCTCCAGAGCAACATGTTGTATAGAATTTTTTTATTTGTCCATTTATTTATATGCTATTATTTTTTGTTTAAAGCCTTTGGTTAACTACTGAATGCAGTTCTATTTTATACCATTTCCTTTTCTTCTTTGTTCCAAAATCTATCCATCTTAACATGAAATTTTACCCTTCAGTGTATTTATCTATAAGTTTCATATGCTAATTTGTATACATATGTATAACTAAGACATGGCATTGGTTTATGTATTTATTTTAAATTTGTTTTGACTTCTTATGTATCTCGTTCTTTTTGGTTTGTTTGTTTTCTTACTTTGTGCATCATGTAATATTTTAAGGATTCATCCATGTTTTCATAAGTAAATCTTGTCAATGTTTTCTTACTTCTGAATAATATTCCATTTTAGATATCTACACCATATTATTTACTGTTTTCCCTAGAATAACTACCAAATTGGCTTCCAGAATTGGTGATAAATGCTTTTTATGTTTTTTTGTGTGTGTGCCCCTATGTGAGAGTTTCTTTGAAGTAAAAATATCCAGGAATGGAATTTTAGGATTCTAGGAAATACACATTTTTAGTTTCACTAAGGACTACCACATACTGTCCAAATTTCCATGCCAATTATATTTACACCATTCTGATAATATTAGTAATTATTTATAGCAATATTGCAGTCTCACATTATTTTAATTATTTCAATGAGAATATATTAATTTTAATATCAAAGCTCTGGAAAATTTTAATGTGACTATGGACCTGAGTTCTTGGTTTTTATTTTTTCTTTCATTTTTTTATGAACTCAGTCTGTAATAGTTAAGTTCAAACTCATATTAATTTCCAATTTTCAAGTTTATGAATTGTGCTTCTCTCTTATTTACTTGTTTGTTTTAATTTATATATTTTGTGAGGTATAGTTATGCTAGTAACTTATGTTACTTAACACAATAATCTCCAGGTCCATTCATGTTGTTCGGAAATGGCAAAATAGTATTTCTTTTTATGTCTGAGTAGTATTCCATTGTACATACATTTCATTGTATATACTTACCACATCTTAGCCCATTCATCTGCTGGTGGACATTAAAGTTGCTTCCATGCCTTGTGATTGTAAATAATGCTTCTGTGATTATTGGTGTGCATGTATCTTTTCAAATTTGTGTTTTGGGTTTTTTTGAATGCATACCTAAGAGTGGAATTACTGGAGTCACTTGGTAGTTTTGTTTTTAGTTTTTTGAGAAACCTCCATACTGTTTTCTACATTGGNGATTCTCCCTTCTAGATTTTTCTGGATGTTCTGCCTGTTGGTTTTTCAAAGTCAGTTTTGGTGGAGCTGGCCACTTCTTTACCAGATGTAAGGCTTGGGGTACGTGATGTAGAGCACAAACCACTTACTCCTCTAGGAAATGTTTTTTATCTTTGAATTCCTTCTCATTTGTGGACCTCTGTGCCTGGGCTGGATTTTATATTTGGCAATACTTGATCTTTGCCTCTCTTACTCTCTCAATGCCACCCTTTTATTCTTAACAGTAGAGGCTCTGTTTATTCAGCTTAAATTTTTTTCAGAGGAAATTATGCCATATGTAGTTGTATATTTGTTGTGTCCATTGAAGGAGATGAGTTCAGGACATTCCTACACTGCTTTTTTTTTTTAAATAGATATCCATAATTTTGATGACTTGTATGTCTTGAATGTCTCTTCATTCTTCTCTGTATCCTAACCTTTGTTAGGATATTTGTTAATATGCTGTATTGACTTGTCTTATTTGTCTTATCATTTTTAGATAAAATAGGTCAAACCTGAGAGTTTCCTAATAGCCAAATAAATTAGATATTGATCTGTATGGAAAGTTCTTTTTTCTTCCTTTACCCTAGGGACCTCAATGTTCCCACAGTGATAATCAAGCTTTTCTTTCAAAGAAGTAATTTTAGAATATGTGATTGCTCAACATTGTAAATATGCCACTTAAAACCAGATGACTTTGTAGATCACCTTTCTTGGAGTAAATGAATGTTGTCTAAATTGCAAGTTTAACAAACTGAAGAAATATGAATGAAATTAAATTATACTCTATTTATTTTCAGTGTTTTATCTTTCCTCTCAAAAATCAAAAGAAGGGTAAAGTAGTGTGTTCAATGGCAAGAATGGCTAAATTATTAAGTAACTATAGTTTTTATTTTCATACTTAGAGCATTATTTATTTTAATGCTTTTTGTTTAACAAGTGCAAACTTCACAAAGTTGGAGAATGTTTTATACTAGCACATGTTATAGTGTTTTCTGAAATTTATTTAAATTTCTTACCCTTCTAGTGAAGGTATTAATACAATATAAAAATAAATAAATAAACTGGAGAAGGGCCAGAAGACTCCTTCACCCTTTAATATCTGCTCACCTTACTGTCCATACACTTCTTCAGGAATTACAATGGTCTTTTAATCCATCAGCTTCTTAAAAAAAGATACCTAGGCAACAGTGTTTGGTAACAATGTGTGCATCTCAGAAGGAATTCTAGAAAAGCATAAAAGGCATAAAATTACATCAACAGATAAAATTATATCAAGACATAAATTGGTTTAAGTACAATTAAAGGACTTAGAGTTTAACTGCAAAGTAGTGATCATGTGCTTGGCTCAGTTGTTTAAATTTACTCCAGAAAATGCTCAGTTTAATCTGGGACAATCTTTGGTTTGGGACCTGTGTTTTGTTTTTTTGTTTTTTCTTAACTTGCTTTTGACATCACCATTATGATAGAAAGTGAAAAGGAATTAAAAAGCCTCTTGATGAAGGTGAAAGAGGAGAATGGAAAGATGGCTTAAAACTCAAAATTCAAAAAACTAAGGTCATGACATCCAGTCCCATCACTTCATGGAAAATAGATGGGTAAACAATGAAAATAGTGATAGACTTTATTTTCTTGGGCTCCAAAATCACTGCAGATGGTCACTGCAGCCACGAAATTAAAGGATGTTTACTCCTTGGAAGGAAAGCAATGACAAACCTAGACAGCATATTAAAAAGTAGAGACATTACTTCACCAACAAATGCTCATATAGTCAAACGCCAGGAGTCATGTACGGATGTGAGAGCTGGACAATAAAATAGGTTAACTGCCAAAGAAATAATGCTTTCAAACTGTCGTGCCAGAGAAGACTCTTGAGAGCTCCTTGGACAGCAGGAGATCAAACCAGTCAATCTTAAAGGAAATCAATCCTGGATATTCATTGGAAGGAGTAATGATGAAATGCCAATAATTTAGCCACCTGATGTGAAGAGCAGACTTGTTGGGAAAGACCCTGATGCTGGAGAAGATTAGGCAGGAGGAGAAGAGGATGACAGAGGATGAGGTGGTTGAATGGCAACTTAATGGACATGAGTTTGAGCAAACTCCAGGAGACTGTGAAAGACAGGAAAGCCTGGCATGCTGCAGTCCATGGGGTCACTAAGAGTTGGACACAACAGAGCAACTGAACAAATAAATAATGTACATTTACTTGATCATCTTAGGAATGAAAATAATAGCATATGAAAAAAGGGACAAATAAGACAATTCTATACAACATTGCTCTGGAGAAGGAAATGGCAAACCCACTCCAGTATTCTTTCTGGAGAATTTCATGGACAGAGGAGCTTGGCAGACTCCCATCTGCGGGGTTGCAAGAGTCAGACATGACTTAGCGACTAAACTACTACTACTTGATCATCCTAAGAATGAAAATAGAGTACCATAATTTTTATGAATTATATGCATTGAATGTCTCATCATTCTTCTCCATATTCTAAGCCAATATTTGTCAATAAGTTGTATGCTTTGCTAAGTCACTTCAGTAGTGTCCAACTCTTTGAGATCCCATTAACTGTAGCCTACCGGGCTTCTCTGTCCATGGGATTCTCCAAGCAAGAAAACTGGAGTGGGTTTGCCATTTCCTTCTCCAGAGCAACATGTTGTATAGAATTTTTTTATTTGTCCATTTATTTATATGCTATTATTTTTTGTTTAAAGCCTTTGGTTAACTACTGAATGCAGTTCTATTTTATACCATTTCCTTTTCTTCTTTGTTCCAAAATCTATCCATCTTAACATGAAATTTTACCCTTCAGTGTATTTATCTATAAGTTTCATATGCTAATTTGTATACATATGTATAACTAAGACATGGCATTGGTTTATGTATTTATTTTAAATTTGTTTTGACTTCTTATGTATCTCGTTCTTTTTGGTTTGTTTGTTTTCTTACTTTGTGCATCATGTAATATTTTAAGGATTCATCCATGTTTTCATAAGTAAATCTTGTCAATGTTTTCTTACTTCTGAATAATATTCCATTTTATATATCTACACCATATTATTTACTGTTTTCCCTAGAATAACTACCAAATTGGCTTCCAGAATTGGTGATAAATGCTTTTTATGTTTTTTTGTGTGTGTGCCCCTATGTGAGAGTTTCTTTGAAGTAAAAATATCCAGGAATGGAATTTTAGGATTCTAGGAAATACACATTTTTAGTTTCACTAAGGACTACCACATACTGTCCAAATTTCCATGCCAATTATATTTACACCATTCTGATAATATTAGTAATTATTTATAGCAATATTGCAGTCTCACATTATTTTAATTATTTCAATGAGAATATATTAATTTTAATATCAAAGCTCTGGAAAATTTTAATGTGACTATGGACCTGAGTTCTTGGTTTTTATTTTTTCTTTCATTTTTTTATGAACTCAGTCTGTAATAGTTAAGTTCAAACTCATATTAATTTCCAATTTTCAAGTTTATGAATTGTGCTTCTCTCTTATTTACTTGTTTGTTTTAATTTATATATTTTGTGAGGTATAGTTATGCTAGTAACTTATGTTACTTAACACAATAATCTCCAGGTCCATTCATGTTGTTCGGAAATGGCAAAATAGTATTTCTTTTTATGTCTGAGTAGTATTCCATTGTACATACATTTCATTGTATATACTTACCACATCTTAGCCCATTCATCTGCTGGTGGACATTAAAGTTGCTTCCATGCCTTGTGATTGTAAATAATGCTTCTGTGATTATTGGTGTGCATGTATCTTTTCAAATTTGTGTTTTGGGTTTTTTTGAATGCATACCTAAGAGTGGAATTACTGGAGTCACTTGGTAGTTTTGTTTTTAGTTTTTTGAGAAACCTCCATACTGTTTTCTACATTGGCTGCACAAATTTACATTCCCAACAATAGTGTGCAGGGGTTTCCTTTTTTCTACATCTGTGTCAACATGTGTTACTTGTATTCTTTTTGGTGGTAGCCATTCTGAGAAAGTGAAGAAGAACTAAAGAGACTGTTGATGAAAGTAAAAGAAGAGAATGAAAAAGTTGACTTAAAACTCAACATTCAGAAAATTAAGATCATGGCATCTGGTCCCATCACTTCATGCCAAATATATGGGGAAACAGTAGAAATAGTGACAGACTTTTATTTTGAGGGGGAGCTCCAAAATCACTGTGCGTGGTGACTGAAGCCATGAAATGAAAAGACACTTGCTCCTTGGAAGAAAAGTTATGACCAACTTAGACAGCATATTAAAAAGCAGAGACATTACTTTGCCAGCAAAAGTCCATCTAGTCAAAGATGGTTTTTCCAGTAGACATGTTTGGATGTGAGTGTTGGACTATAAAGAAAACTGAGTGCCAAAGAATTGATGCTTTTGAACTGTGGTGTTGAAGAAGACTCTTGGAGTCCTTTAGACTGCAAGATCCAACTAGTCCATCCTAAAGGATATCAGTCCTGAATATTCATTGGAAGGACTGATGCTGAAGCTGAAACTCCAATACTTTGGCCACCTGATGCGAAGAACTGACTCATTTGAAAAGACTCTGGTGCTGGATAGATTGAGGGCAGGAGAAGGGGACAACAGAGGATGAGATGTTTGGATGGCATCACCAACTCAATGGTCATGAGTCTGAGTAAACTCCGGGAGTTGGTGATGGACAGAGAGGCCTGGCATGCTTCAGTCCATGGGGTCACAAAGACTCAGACGCAACTGAGCGATTGATCTGAACTAATTCTGACAGGTGTGAGGTGATATCTCATTGTGGTTTTAATTTGCATTTCTCTGATCAGTGATGTTAATCATCTTTTCATCTGTATGTCTTCTTGGAAAATGTCTTGTCTTCTGCTCATTTTTTGTTTGTTTGCTTTTTTAAGTTTTTCAGATATTTTGATATTAACACCTTATCAGTCATGTCACTTGCAAATATTTTTCCCATTCAGTAGGTTGTCTTTTCATTTTGCCAATGGTCTACCTTGCTATTCAAAAGCTTTTAAGATTAATTAAGGACCTGAGATTTATACTTAAAAATCATACCACACGGCATGACCAGCAAAATAAACTAAATAGTTTTGCATGGGTCCATGTGGAACCTAGAGATTTCCTCAGAATATTTTATAATATCTTCTCAGGAATAAACAGAGTGATGTGGCCTATACTTATCATAAAATGTATGGGGAAAATTAATCATTTGTATAATAGATGCTGGACAGGTAAAAGTTCTAAGGAGTTCAACAGTTATCTAGGAAACTAGTTTG
Organism: Neotragus pygmaeus; assembly: GCA_006410875.1. Classification (NCBI taxonomy): domain Eukaryota; kingdom Metazoa; phylum Chordata; class Mammalia; order Artiodactyla; family Bovidae; genus Neotragus; species Neotragus pygmaeus. Next base: position 148,558 of record SJYV01001539.1, on the reverse strand, counting down.
ATCTTAGAATTGACCGTGTGAAATCCTTCATTCTGCCTGTAAAGTACCATGCTCTGTGCTTAATTCTAAAGTAATTAAGAAAACAGGAACCCAGGGTCTCAAACAAACAAACAAACCCTATTTGAATCCTGACTCTACCTTTACAAACCATGAGAAAATGGATTAATTTGAATCTCATGAATTTTTGTTTCTAAGTCTCATTTTCTTCATTTGTAAAATGAATATAATATTTCCTAAGGATCTTATAAGGATTAGTCCTATCTAGAACAATAACTAGCAAATAGTAAGTGCTTGATAGATATTTACTTATTGTAATAAAATTTCTTATTAAAATGCATTGAAATAAGTTCTTTAGAAAAGGTGTATATAAAACAAAATAGAATCAGATGAAACTTGAGTAATCAGGAGGCAACAGAAACCAAAATAATATTTTTCTATCAGTTACCTACTCCTTTGAGATTTATAGTCCTATACAAACTCTAGAGTCAAAAGGAATTTCAAACAGAGCTTCCGGTAATACTAGATCCACCAGTCTTATACAACTTTGAGTCTATACTATTAGATACAAAAATAAATAGAATTAAAAAGTAAACTTCAGCAGGTTATAAACATTTCAAGTTTACCAGCCAATCTAAGTTTTAACTTTTTTTCATCAGTTACAGCAGAAAATTAGCATGTCAAATCATAGAACTGGATATTGAATGTTAGTTATCTGTACCAGTGGCAAGAAAGATAGATAGATTCTCTTGCTTTATTCTCTATTCTACTGAACTCTGCTGATTCACCTTTTATAGTCTCCCATTTTGTTGTTTTTAAATGGCCTTTGGAACAGGTATTAACTATTTTTCTAAAATGTATAATAAAATGCAAGAGTGTAAATAAAGGCAAAATTCTTATTTAAAACAATAAGAGTCTAGATTTGTGCAAAGATAGACATGTAGTTGAATGGAACAAATTGATAGATTATAAACTGATCCTTACTTCTGTAATTGATTGATTTTTTGTTATGGTAAAAGTATTATAATATGTTTACCATTTTCTTGTCTTAAGTATATAATTCAGTGGCATGAAGTATACATTTACAACATTGTGCAACCAGCACAACTGCCTAACTTTCACAGTATTTCTTTACATAAGAAAAGAAAAATATTTGTCTTCCTCTAAATATTTTTCAGATACCATGGTACAGTTCAGTTCAGTCGCTCAGTCGTGTCTAACTCTTTGAAACCCCATGAATTGCAGCACGCCAGGCCTCCATGTTCATCACCATCTCCCAGAGTTCACTCAGACTCACGTCCATTGAGTCTGTGATGCCATCCAGCCGTGTCATCCTTGGTCATCCACTTCTCCACCTCCTGCCCCCAATCCCTCCCAGCATCAGAGTCTTTTCCAATGAGTCAACTCTTCTCATGAGGTGGNAGTTCACCGAGACTCACGTCAATCGAGTCAGTGATGCCATCCAGCCATCTCATCCTCTATCGTCCCCTTCTCCTCCTGCCCCCAATCTCTCCCAGCATCAGAGTCTTTTCCAATGAGTCAACTCTTCCCATGAGGTGGCCAAAGTACTGGAGTTTCAGCTTTAGCATTAAGGAAATGCAAATTAAAACCACAAGGAGGTATCAGCTCTTTCTGTTAGAATGGCCATCATCAAAAAGATGATGATAACTAACATTGGTGTGGATGTGGAGAAAAGGAAACCTTTGCACATTGTCAATGGGATCATTAGCTGGTACAATCACTATGGAAAACAATAATGGAGGATCCTCAAAAAATTAATGTGGAACTACATATGGTTGAGCAATTCTACTTCTGGGACTATATCTAAAGGAAACAAAAGCACTAACTTGAAAAGATATCTGAACCCCCATATTCATAGAAGCACTATTTACAATAGCCTAAATATGGAAACAATCTAAGTGACCGCTGATGAGTGAATGGATAAAGAAGATGTGTACACACAAACACAATGGAATATTATTCGGCCATTTATTAAAAAAAAGCAAAGAAATTACCTTATTTGTGAAAACATAGGTGGGCACTGAAGTTACAATGCTAAATGAAAAATGTCAGACAAAGAAAGACAAATACCATACAATCTCACATATAGAATAAAAAAAAAAACTTACAGAAAAACAAGTCAGCCAGGCTTGTGGTTATCAAAAACAAGGCCAAGGCAGAAAGAAGAGGGATAGGAAATTGGTGAAAGATGGTAAACATATATACACTTTCAATGATATTTAAATAAGTACTAGGAATGTAATATATACAATTATGTCTATAGCTAACACTGCTATATGATTACATATTAATGTTATTAAGAGAGAACAGTTCTCACCACAACTAAAAATTTTTCTTCCTATTGTGTGTACTTTATCTCTGGAGAACACTGATGTTAACTGAACCTGTTGTGGTATTCATTTCATAATATATGTAAATCAAACCTTAAATTTGTATGCTGTCCCCCTTAAACTTATACACTATATGACAGTTATTCTTTAGGACAAAAAGGATCAAGCCAAAACACATTCACCTTAAAATTCATGACCTTGAGTCATATGGGTGACGTATTCTCTGTCAATCAAGTCCTAGAAATCTTGAAAATATTTTCAAATTAACACCCAATAATAAAATGGTTAGAGAAGCAAAAAAAAACAAAAAACAAAAACAAAACTGCATTACAGTGACAAAATTAAATGCTATGAATAAACAGAAAGATACTAGGACAAGAAACTTACACTTCATTTTCTAAGCTATCTTCTAGATCAGGGGTCCCCAACCTCTAGGATCTAATACCCGATAATGTTATGTAGCTGATGTAATAATAATAGAAATAAAGTGCACAATAAATGTAATACATTTGAATCATCCCAAAAGCATCCCCTAGCACCAGTCCATGGAACAATTGTCTTCCACAAAATTGATCCCAGGTACCAAAACAGTTGGTATCACTGCCCTAGATTACTGGAAAACTTGTCTTTAAATCAAGATGCCATGCCCTACATATTTCCGGAGGCTAGGATTATATTTTAGAGAGAGAAGACATCCCTAAACAACTGAGGTTTTACCAAATCTATATGCAAATTAAGTTCTACAAACAACAAACATATCTATATATACCTTTACCTACCCAGGTAACTAAATAATGAAATAGCCTCCTTCCGTCTCCCCTTTTTTGCCTCATTATTACAACAGTCCTTTTAGTCATTTATGATTAAAACCAGGGAACCAGCCTTGACTTCTGCTTCTTTACCATCTAGATTTAATCTGATCTGAATTATTTTTATTTACCCTGGAATTGTTTGAGAAGTAAATTGGTAAAAGCAGAAGCTATGGAGCCACACCACCCAGGTTCCAATTCTCTCCACACTGCTTCTACCTGTGTCCTTCGAGTGATTTCACTGCCTGGTTCAGTCCCCTCATCCATAAAATGAGGATAGGCGTATTTAGCTCTTAGAGTTGGGAGGATTCAGTGAGTGAATATGACAGAGGTGCTCAGAACAGTGCCTACCACCCAAAAGATCTGAAAAACATTGGCTCAGATGACTCTTGCTTAGATTTCTTCACCTTAATCTTGCTCACCACTCCCAGCCCCAAGTTCATCCTTCACATTTCATGAGTATAATGGTTTGCAATTTGTTTCTCCCTAAAGTCAGTGTCTTCCTCTTCCATTAGAACCAGAGTGGATCATAGTGCCAGGTAACGCTAGCTAAATTATTACTTGTAGTCATATTGCTTGAAGAATCTCAATAGTATCTCCAAGCTAAAGGATTATTTATGATCATATTGCTTGAAATTCTCAACATTAACTTCAAGTAGTCCTTATTTTTACAAACTGTCCCTCTATCTTATTGGTACTTGGTGAAATCTAAGTTAGCCTTTTATGTGATAATTCCAAAGTGAAGAGAGAATGTCAAAATAGAATCTCCAGGAAACTTCAGTTAAACTATACAGACACTCTCTTCTTCCATGAAGAAATTGATGGGATTAATAGCTTGTCTGCTGCCTTGGTATGGACCGAGTTCAAGCACAGATGAAGCTCAGACCCTGGTTTCACACTTTTGATAGAAAAATGAAGAATTCAGAACCCAACTATAAACTTAAGATAAGCTTTAAAAATAGAAATAAAAGATCAAAGATGTTGGAAGAGAATTCCAGCATGAAAGGAAGGAGCATGGACACACAGATTGCTCATCAATTCCAGGACCACTTCCACTGCATCCGCAGGCAGGTGGAAGGCCATCCCCACTATCAGCTCTACCACTGCCAGCTCTACACACAGGAATTGCTCCTCATCCTTTAACTCCTTTACCTCTACTAAATAGTAGACCATATCAGCCACCCAACTGAATAGCACCCCTTGTTCAATTTTTATTTCTCCACATCATTTTTTATCCTGTGTATATACATTTTACTTTTCCCCATGTCATATTTTTCCTGTATACATTTTACCTTTCCCCAAGCTCTTCAGTAGCAGAACTTCCTGCTTTTGCAATTTCTCCAACCACAGTTAGCAGAATCCTAAGGAAATATATTGATCAACCCTGAATATTCACTGGAAGGACCAATGCTGAAGCTCTAATACTTTGGCCACCTCATGTGAACAGCAAACTCCTTGGAAAAGACCCTGATTCTGGGAAAGACTGAAGGCAGAGGGAGAAGAGGGTGACAGAGAATGAGATGGTTGGACAGCATCACCGATTCTGTGGACATGAACTTGGGCAAATGCTGGGAGATGGTGAGGGACAGGGAAGCCTGGTGTGCTGCAGGCCACAGGGTCGCAAAGAGTCAGACATGTTTCAGCAATTGAACAACAATACAACAAGGAAATAAAAGACCTGGAATTCAGTAAATATGTAGCAAATGAAATTCTGTATGTGATGTACATTAATATCACATAAATATCAAGTTGGAAGCATAAGGTTACCATTTTTTGATAACCAATCAATGCTACTGCTATTTTCCCTCAGTGTTTTACTGCTCCTGCTCCCTTGCTCTTGACTTCAAGTATGGAAAACTAAAAACTTGCTTAACAGGTTTGTTAGATCTTATTTTCCCCAAATCTTAAACTCTTAAAGGAATATAGTTACTTCAAGAGTTTGGGATGCATATATAGCTGGGATTCAGGAATCTATTTGTTTTATATAAAACACACTTAGGTGAGAAATTCTCAACACTGTAGGACTAAAAGAAGAAATATCTCTAGTTCTGAGAGAAAGGAGGAGGAAAGGAGATAGGTGGGTACAAAAAGGAACCTTTTGCTGAGATAGCTAAGTAGAATTTCAAGATCAGACCCAAGAGAGAAAATGGCTGCATTACATGTAGATGGCACCAATGACGCTTTCACAGTGTCTTGTGTCCTGTGATTTGCATAGAAGTTGCAGAGACAGTGACCCAGCATAAAAGGTCAAAGCAAGCAAAGTGATGGTAACCTGGGTTCATATGGGAGCTAAAGATCAGGAAATGTCTTCCTATAGTCTTGGCCACTGGTAACAGCATTTAGACGTCAGCAAGCAAGGAATGAAAATCCAAAATAAGAGAACTTCTACCCTGGTAGAAAGAGGGCTATAGTTAAGATTTCAAGGTTTGTTGATTTGTTTTAGAAAAATGAAATTATATTTCTTACATCTCTGAATTTTGGAGCTGAGATTCAAGCCCACTCTGTAAGATTTATAGCTGTAGTTGTGCAACAAGCCATCATTTGTCAAGACATTAAGTAAGTATCAAGCAAGGTTTGAGCATTATCTCATTTGATTCCTATTGGCAACTATGAAGAAATTGTTATTTTGCCATTTTACAAGTGAGGTAACAGACTCAAGATATTAAGCAACATACTCATCATTATTTTTAAATGGCAGAGCTTGGATGCAAACCTGATTTTGCTCTTCACCACCATCCCTCTCTACCTCAGATTCCATTATCTGTTACTGATGAAAATGAAAGACTTCTCCTTGTTCATCTAGACATAGTCATTAATTCTCACCTAAAATGAATAGCTTACTTTTATGGAAGTACCATGACTGTTATTAGTGGATTTGTGTCTAGAAGACAGAATATTCTGATGGAAATTACAGGGGGAAAAAAGGCCTAATTAAACCCTAAACATCCGTGTAATGTGTTCCAAAGAATTTGACATAAATAATAAGTTTAAATTGACTCCTTGGGTTGATGCAATATTAAAATGCTACTTATAACATGTTTTTAAATTACTATTTAAAGACAAAAATCACTTTTGTTTGAAAGTATGAGCTAAGAAGCTATTATACAATTCAATCCTTATGACAATATTATGGAGTGGGTATTATTATCCACAATCTGTATGGAAACCTGGATATGAAGTTCAAATGAGGATCAGAATAAAAGCCTTACATAGATACTGTATTTGAGCAAAATTTTATAATGACTATAAGTGGTTCATCAGATGGCTCAGTGGTAAAGAATATGCCTACCAATGCAGGAGATAAGGGTCTGGTCCTTGGATCGGGAAGATCCCTGGAGGAGGAAACAGCAACCCACTCCAGTATCCTTGCCTGAAAAATCCCATGGACAGAGGAGCCTGGCAGGTTACAGATCATTGGGTCACAGAGTTAGACATGACTGAGTGACTGAGCACACAAAATAAAGTATCTAAATAACAAAATATATATTTAAATATTAATGGAGAAATATATAAGATATACATCCTCTCCTACAGAACGTTTTTCTTGTCCAACATGCCAAAAAAAGTTATGTAAAACAGATATAAAACATCTGGACATTTTACTAAAGCATAAAAACATTTAAACTACTATACTTAGAAAACCTCAAGTTGTTGTTGTCTTCACTCTCATTAATCTCATATTCTTAACTGGTATTATAATCAGAGATTTTTAACATAGGCCAAACAGGCCATAGGGTGGCATTCCATATTCCATCTCCTGTGTCTCCTACATGGAGACTGGCAGACTCTTTACCACTAGTGCCACCTGGGAAGCCTGCTTTTATATTTCCCACAAGCCAATTGTGACTTTTTTTTTTAGGGTTAATTCATAGAAAAAGGTAGGTATATTAATTTACCTCCCCTTATCTCAACAAAAGCCTATGTAAAGTATTCAGTGAAAAGGCATTCTTTGAATTGGAAATCAAGCTAAACCACTTCTACTCTTTCTGCCTAAGAAGCCCCACTGAATCAGATGATTCAAAGATGAACTAGTCTCTCTTCCTTTAAGAGGCAAGAATTTCCTTCTATAATATTCTTGTGAGTGCATGCTGAGTTGCTTCAGTCGTGTCCTTCTCTTTGCAACTTTAGCCCGCCAGGCTCCTCTGTCCATGAGATTCTCCAGGCAAGAAAATTGGAGCAGGTTGCCATGCCCTCCTCCAGGGATCTTCCACGCCCAGGGATGGAACCTATGTCACTCACGTCCCCTGCATTGGCAGGCGGGTTCTTTTCCACTAGCACCACCTGGAAAGCCCAGATATTATTCTTACCAAAGCTCAATTCACTCTCTTCCAAAATACTGCCTGTGATGAGAGCTCATAGCCTATCAAGATGCAAAAGTTATCATTCATTCTTCTTGTTGTTGTAAAGAGAATCACCTTACCCTAACTGTCAGGCACAGTGAGAACTCTAGAAAGCAGGGCATGGTTCTGTATCCACAGCTCCTTACTAAAGAAGCACTCGATAAATGTTTATTGGACAAAAGAACAAACAGCAGTGGGCCCCTTTCCCTCCTCAAGAGCCACACAGAATAAACTTATTATTTTTCTATGTAATAACTCTTTATGTAATTGAAGAGGAAACTCTAAATCTCTACCTTGTCTTTTAAATCTGGTTAGACTTCACTGGGGAGAAGGCAATGGCATCCCACTCCAGTACTCTTGCCTGGAAAATCCCATGGATGGAGGAGCCTGGTAGGCTGCAGTCCATGGGGTCGCTAAGAGTCGGACACGACTGAGTGACTTCACTTTCACTTTCCACTTTCCTGCATTGGAGAAGGCAATGGCAACCCACTCCAGTGTTCTTGCCTGGAGAATCCGAGGGATGGCGGAACCTGGTGGGCTGCCGTCTATGGGGTCGCATAGAGTTGGACATGACTGAAGCAACTTAGCAGCAGTAGTAGCAGCAGCAGCAGGTTTCACTGGAGAAATGACTTTCAACTCTTAAAAGTCAAATTTTCTCAGGAGTTCCTCCTCCCTCTAAGCATCAGTGTTAAAGAAATGATTTGTGGGCAAGCAATTCAGTGTCCTAATGTAAACAAGAAATATGTTTACATTAAATTTTTTTCTACCGTGAATGATTATACCTCTTTTCAATCTGTTCTTTATACTAATTCAATGTTATTAATTCAGGTTTACATGCATCTTACATATAGTGGAGAATCAAAAAGCATATGCTTATACATAAAAAGTAAATAATATATAAATATACTAGTCTTGCATACATATTATATACATACATTCAATATATATGACATATTACATACCATGTTATATTAAACATCATATAAATCTACAAAATTATAAAATGTATGTGTTATCCAAAGGAAACAATTATCTCAATTACGTTGACAAAAAATAAAAATTTTGAACGACTGAAAGTCAGATTCCAAATAGTTACAGTAAACTCTAACCTAGTACCTTTAACTGATAATGAATATATCAAGTTAGATCTTTTTCAAAGTGAATTTTAGAATTATTTAAGATATTGACTTTATAGACAAAAACAGGGCTCACCAATGCTCACTGACATCAAGTGTTAAAATTACTTAGTAACAGAACTGGAGCTCAACTCTAAGTCTCCTGACTTCTTGGCCATTAGCATTCCTGCTTGACTATTAAATGATTACTGGAACAAATATTTTTGTAGATTAAAATTCAGCAAGTTGAAAATGTGGCAAACCAGATGATTAGTTGTGAGAGGAAGGAGCAACTGAGAAATGTTATTTATTCATCCTACTTAGTGCCCAAATCAAGGAAAGAGTAGAAAGAGAGTGCGGAGTGGCACTTACAGCAGTCATCTCTACCAAGCCCCCATTTGTCTTATCAAAGTGAGATGAAGCACTTTACACAATCACACTATGGAAAGAAGAATTTCTCACCTGCAGTTGATAATACAAGGACAGCGATGACAGAAAAAAAAAAAAAAAAAAGCTATGTTGTGAACATCTGTAAGAGGAAAACACTCAGAAGCAGTGTATTAATCAATACCAATTGGATACAGTGAGCTGGTAATGCATACTTTATTTAACCGCTTAACATTTGACTCCAACCACACAGATCCTAACTGTTAAATAAACTTGGAACACTGCACAGCTCATAAATATATTATTTCCTTGCATGTGCAATAGACTGTTTTAATCTAATACATTTGCAGGCAACAATCCTTCACATTTTGCTATTGCTTGTTACAAGCCAATTCCAGGGCATCCATATTCAGCAGTTAAAAGGGAGAGCAAAATATGGGCAATTCTAATACCATTCAAGACAGTCAAGAAAATGTCAGTGCTTCTTTGTAAATGAGAACTGGGGAAGTTTGCCTGAACTGCTGATTGTGTCATTTTACAGTTTATGATGAAAAGAAAAAAAGGCCCTTATTCACATTCCTGAAGTCCCAGCTTCATCCTCTTTATGTATACCCAGGGAACGCAAACTTGTGATGTGAGGGAGTGGAGAGGGGATAGGAGAAGAGATGGGCATGCTGTGGAGAAAGGAAACAGTCCAGAGCACTGTGTGTATGAGAGGCAAGTGGCTGCTAAGCGTTTGGGGCTATGTCTGAAGTGTGATCACTCAACTAAGTACTAAGAGTGGGGATAACCATGTGCCATGTCCTCTAGTTAATGGAAAACTCTCCTTGCAAACTTTAATCCTTGGGGTAGAAGCTGTTTTGATTTCTGAATTATGCCATCTTATGTAACATTGCCCCAGGGCAGTGGTCAGTATAGATTTCTGATTCCAGGTTGCTGGCTTGGTGAAACTCAGGTAGAAGTAGCATGGGCTGATTCTTCTCCCAAAGAAGTAGGAGTTGTGGAGAGATGGCACCACGCTTGCTGGTTAAAACTAACTTGAAATCTCGGTGACCTAAAGATTGAGCCCTAGTCACCTAGTCCTGCTGATACAGAGTACATTTTTAGATACATGAATTCTTCAGAAAAGGTATTCCTCATTAGCATAGTTTGCCAAGTGCTTTCTTCACGGCTCCAACAGTAAAGAATCTGCCTGCAATACAGGAGATCCAAATTTGATCCCTAGGTGGGAAGATCTCCTAGAGAAGGGAATGATTACCCACTTCAGTATTCTTGCCTGGAGAATCCTATGGACAGAGGAGCCCAAATTATATGCAGAACATACCATGTGAATGCCGATCTGGATGAGTCACAAGCTGGAATCAAGGTTGCCAGCAGAAATGTCAACACCTCAGATATGCAGATGGTGCCACTCTAATGGCAGAAAGCTAAGAGGAACTAAAGAGCCTCTTGATGAAGGTGAAAGAGGACAGCAAAACAGCTGACTTAAAACTCAAAATGCAAATACTAAGATCACGGCATCCAGTCCCATCAGTTCAGTTCAGTTCAGTTCAGTCACTCAGCTGTGTCCGACTCTTTGCGACCCCATGAACTGCCGCACTCCAGGCCTCCCTGTCCATCGCCAAATCCCAGAGTTCACTCAAACTCACATCCATCAAGTCGATGATGCCATCCAGCCATCTCATTCTCTGTCATCNAGGAGGAGAAGGGGTCGACCAAGGATGAGATGGCTGGATGGCATCACTGACTCAATCGAAGTGAGTTTGAGTGAACTCCGGGAGTTGGTGATGGACAGGGAGGCCTGGCATGCTGCAATTCATGGGGTCACAAAGAGTCGGACATGACTGAGTGACTGAACTGAAATGATAAAACACTGGTGAAAAAAATCAAAGAGGACACAAATAGATGGAGAAATATACCATGTTCATGGATTAAAAGAATCAATATTGTGAAAATTAATATACTACACAAAGCAATCTATAGATTCAATGCAATTCTTATCAAGCTACTAACAGTATTTTTCACAGAACTAGAACAAATAATTTCACAATGTGTATGGAAAAACAAAAAATCTCGAATAGCCAAAGTAATCTTGAGAAAGAAGAATGAAACTGGAGGAATCAGCCTGCCTGACTTCAGGCTATATTACGAAGCCATAGTCATAAAGACAGTATGGTACTGGCACAAAGACAGAAATATAGATCAATAGAACAAAATTGAAAGCCCAGAGATAAATCCACACACCTTCGGATACCTTATTTTTGATAATGGATTCAAGAATATACAATGGAGAAAAGACAGTCTCTTTAATAGGTGATGCTGGGAAAACTGGTCCACCACTTGTAAAATAGTGAAACTAGAACAATACTCAAAAATAAATTCAAAATGGATTAAAGATATAAATGGAAGACCATAAACTGTAAAACTCCTAGAGGAAAACATAGGCAGNTTTAATAGGTGATGCTGGGAAAACTGGTCCACCACTTGTAAAATAGTGAAACTAGAACAATACTCAAAAATAAATTCAAAATGGATTAAAGATATAAATGGAAGACCATAAACTGTAAAACTCCTAGAGGAAAACATAGGCAGGACACTCTCTGACATAAATCACAGCAGGATCCTCTATGACCCACCTCCCAGAGTAATGGAAATAAAGCAAAAATAAACAAATGGAACCTAATTAAACCTAAAAGCTTTTGCACAACAAAGGAAATTATAAGCAAGGTGAAAATACAACTTTCAGAATGGGAGAAGATAATAGTAAGTGAAGCAACTGACAGATAATTAATCTGAAAAATATATACACAACTACTGTATCTCAATTCCAGAAAACTAAATGACCCAATCAAAAAATGGGCCAAGGAACTAAACAGACCTTTCTCCGAACAAGACATACAGATGGCTAACAAACACATGAGAAGATGCTCAACATCACTCATTATCAGAGAAATGCAAATCAAAACCACAATGAGGTACCATTTCACGCCAGTCAGAATGGCTGCTATCCAAATGTCTACAAAAAATAAATGCTGAAGAAGGTGTGGAGTAAAGGGAACCCTCTTACACTGTTGGTGGGAATGCAAACTAGTACAGCCACTATGGAGAATAGTGTGGAGATTCCTTAAAAAACTGGAAATAGAACTGCGTTATGACCCAGCAATCCCACTGCTGGGCATACACACCAAGGAAACCAGAATTGAAGGAGACATGTGTACCCCAATGTTCATTGCAGCACTGTTTATAATAGCCATGACATGGAAGCAACCTAGATGTCCATTGGCAGATGAATGGATAAGAAAGCTGTGGTACATATACACAATGGAGTATTACTTAGCCTTTAAAAAGAATACATTTGAATTAGTTCTAACAATGTGGATGAAACTGAAGCCCATTATACAGAGTGAAGTAAGCCAGAAAGAAAAACACCAATACAGTATATTAAAACATATATATGGAATTTAGAAAATGGTAATGATAACCCTATATGCGAGGGAGCAAAAGAGACACAGATGTATAGAACATTCTTTTGGACTGTGTGGAAGAAGGTGTGAGAATAGCTTTGAAATATGTATATCATCATATGTGAAACAGATTGCAAGTCCAGGTTCAATGCTTGAGATAGGGTGCTCAGGGCTGGTGAACTGGGATGATCCAGAGGGATGAGATGGGGATGGAGGAGGGAGAGGGGTTCAGGATGTGGAACACATGTACACTCATGGCTGATTCATGTCAACACATGGCAAAGCCACTACAATATTGTAAAGTATTTAGCCTTCAATTAAAATAAATAAATTTAAAAAATAATTATATTCTAAAATGATAATAAAGGAAGTGAGACAACATATCTAGGGACAAGATAGTTTTTTATACTTTTAAAAAGTTTTAATAATTAATTTTTATTGGAGTATGGACGATTCAAAGAAGTAAAGGAAAACAAAGGAATGGAAAAGATTAGAAATCTCTTTGGGAAAATTGGATATATCAAGGAAACATTTCAAACAAGGATAGATATGAAAAAGGACAGAATTGTAAGGACATAATAGAGGCAGAAGAGATGAAAAAGAGGTGGCAAGAATACACAAAATAACTATACAAAAAAGGTCTTATGACTGGGATGACCACAATGATGTTGTCACTCACTTATAGTCAGACATCAGGGAGTGTGAAATCAAATGGGATGTAGGAAGCATCACTATGAACAAAGATAGTGGAGGTGGTAGAATTTTAGCTGAGCTGGAAAATCTTTAAATCCTAAAAGATGATGCTGTGAAAGTGCTGAACTCAATATGCCAGAAAATTTGGAAAACTCAGCAGTGGCCACAGGACTGGAAAAGATCAGTTTTCATTGAAATCCCAAAGAAGGACAATGCCACAGAATGTTTGAACTACCACACAATTGCATACATTTCATATACTACCAAGGTAATGCTCAAAATCCTCCATGCTAGGCTTCAACAGTACATGAACTGAGAACTTCCAGATGTAAAAGCTGGATTTAGAAAAGGCAGAGGAATCAGAAATCAAATAGCCAACATCTGTTGGATCATAGAAAAACCAAGAAAATTCCAGAAAAATGTCTATTTCTGTTTCATTGACTACACAAAAGCCACTGACTGTGTGGATCAAACCAAACTGTGGAAAATTTTTAAAGAGATGTAATACCAGACCACATTACCTGCCTCCTGAGAAACCTGTGTGTAGGTCAAGAGGCAACAGTTAGAGACTTAAATACAGCAAATGGTTCAAAATTGGGAAAGGAGTATGACAAGGCTGTATGTTATCACCATGCTTTTTTAACTTATATACAGAGTACACCATGTGCAATGTTGAGCTGCATGAATAACAAGCTGGAATCAAGATTGCTAGGAGAAATATAGACAACCTCAGATATGTAGATGATACCACTCTAATGGCAGAAAATGAAGAGGAACTAAAGAACCTCTTGATGAGGGTGAAAGAGAAGAATGAAAAAGCTGGTTTAAAACTCAACATTCAAAAAACTAAGAACAAGACATCCAGTCCCATGACTCCATAGCAAAATGAAGGGGGAAAAGTAGAAACAGTGACAGATTTTACTTTTGGAGACTTCAAGATCACAGTGGACAGTGACTGCAACCATGAAATTAAAAGGTGCTTGCTCCTTGTATAGGAAGCTATGACCAACTAGACAGCACATTAAAAAAAGGAAAGACATCACTTTGCCAGGAAAGGTCCATATAGTCAAATGTATGGTTTTTCCTGTAATCATGTACAGATGTGAGAGTTGGACCATAAGGAAGGCCAAGTGCTGAAAATTTGATGATTTTTGAATCGTAGTGTTGGAAAAGACTCTAGAGTCCCTTGGACTGCAAGGAGATCAAACCAGTCAGTCCTAAAGAAATTAAGCCTGAATATTCATAGGAAGGACTGATGTTCAAACTTAAGCTCCAATATTTTGGCCATTTAACACAAAGAGCTGACTCATTGGAAAAGACCATTGAGAAAAACTGAAGGTAAAAGAAGAGGGCGGCAGAGTATGAGACAGTTGGATAGAATCACTGACTCAGTATGTTGTTCAGTCACCCAGTTTTGTCTGACTCTGTGACCTCATGGACTGCAACACGCCAAGCTTCTCTGTCCTTCACCATTTCTAGAGCTTGCTCAAATTCTTGTCCATTGAGTCGGCAGAGCCATCCAACCAACTCATCCCCTGTTATCCCCTTTTCCTCTTGCACTCAGTTCTTCCTAGTATCTGGCGCTTTTCCAATGAGTCGGCTCTTTGCATCAGGTGGCCAGAATATTGCAGAAGGTGGCAGCTTCAGCTTCAGCATCAGTCCTTCCAAAGAATATCCAGGACTGATTTCCTTTAGGATTGACTGTTTTGATCCCCTTGCAGTCCAGGGACTCTCAAGAGTCTTCTCCAACACCACTATTCGAAAGTATCAGTTCTTCAGTGTTCAGCCTTCTTACTGGTCCACCTCTCACATCTGTGCATGACTACTGGAAAAACCAAAGCTTTGACAATAGGAACCCTTCCTGGTAAAGTAATGTCTCTGCTTTTTAATATGCTATCTGTTTGTCATAGCTTTTCTCTCCAAGGAGCAAACATCTTTTAATTTCATAGCTGCAGCCACCATCCACAGTGATTTTGGGGCCCACGAAAATAAAGTCTGCCACTCTTTTCACTGTTTCCCCATCTATTTATCATGAAGTGGTGGGACTGGATGCCTTGTTCTTAGTTTTCTAAATGTTGAGTTTTAAGCCAAAATTTTCACTCTCCTCTTTCATCTTCATCAAGAGACTCGTTAGTTCCTCTGCACTTTCTGTCATAAGGGTGGTGTCATCTGCATATTGGAGGTTATTGATATTTCTCCCAGAAATCTTGATTCCGGCTTGTGTGGAATTTGAGCAGATTAGGGAGGTAATGAAGGACAGGGAAGCCTGGCATGCTGTAGTCCATGGGGTCTCAAAGAGTGGGACACAGCTTGGTGACTGAACAACAACAGTGATTTACACTGTTGTGTTAGCTTCTGCTGTACATCAAAGTGAATCAGTTTTACATATACACATAGCTACTTTTTTATATTCTTTTCCCATATATATAATTAGAGTGTATTGATTAAAGCTCCCTGTGCTATACGGTACAGCTTTAGTTAGCCATCTATTTTATATATAATAATATGTATATATCAATCCCAATCTCCCAATTTATCCCCTTCTTACCACCTGGTAGCTCATAAGTTTGTTTACATTTGTGACTCTCTTTCTATTTTGTAAATAAATTAACTTGTAATATTATTTTAGACTCCACAAATAAGTCATAGCATATGATATATGTCTTTCTCTGTCTGACTTACTTCACTCACCTTGACAGTCTCTAGGTCCATTCATGTTGCTGAAAATGGTATTATTTCATTCTTTTTTTATGACTGAGTAACGTTCCATTATATATATCTATCACATCTTACTTATTCATTCTTCTGTTGATGGACATTTAGGTTGCTTCCATTTTCTGGCTATTACTGCATTTTCTGGCTAAATACTACTTCAATGAACATTGAGGGTGCATATATCTTTTACCTTTTTTAGGATTTTTAAAAATTCATTTTATTTTTGGCTCTGCTGAGTCTTCATTGCTCCATATGGGCTTCTTCTAGCTACGGGAGCAAGGGTTACTCTCTAGTTGCAGTGTGCCAAACCATGTCCCCTGCATTAGCAGGCAGATTCTTAACAACTGGACAACCAGAGAAGTCTATAGGTGTTGGTATTATCTTTTTGAATTATAAATTTCTCCAGATATATGCCTAGAAGTGAGATTGTTGGATAATATGGTACTCTATTTTTAGTTTTTTAAGAAAGCTCTGCACTGTTCTCTATAGTGGCTGTACCAATTTATATTCTCACCAACCTTACAGAAGGATTCCCTTTTCTCCTCACCTTCTCCAGAATTTATTGTTTGTAGATTTTTTAAACAATGGCCATTCTGACTGGTGTGACACGATTCCATATTGTAGTTTTGGTTTGTGTATCTCTAATAATTAATGATGTTGAGCATCTTTTCATGTGCTTTTTTAGTGATCTATATGTCTTCTTGCAAGGAGATCCAACCAGTCCATCCTAAAGGAAATCAGTCCTGGGTATTCATTGGAAGGACTGATGCTGAAGCTGAACTCCAATATTTTGGCCACCTCATGAGAAGAGTTGACTCATTGGAAAAGACCCTGATGCTGGGAGGGATTGGGGGCAGGAGAAGAAGGGGACGACAGAGGATGAGATGGCTGGATGGCATCACCAACTCAATGGACATGAGTTTGAGTGAACTCCAGGAGTTGGTGATGGACAGGGAGGCCTGGCGTGCTGCGATTCATGGGGTCGCAAAGAGTCGGACACGACTGAGCGACTGGACTGAACTGAACTGAACTGATGTCTTCTTTGGAGAAATATCCATTTAGATCTTCTGCCCCCTTCCCCTTTTTTGATTTGTTTGCATTTTTAATGTTGAGCTACGTGAGTTTTTTGTATGTTTAGTATATTAATCCCTGTTGATTGTTTCATTTGCAATATTTTCACCCATTCTGAGCATTGCCCTTTCTTTTCATCTATGATTTCCTTTGCTGTACAAAATCTTTTAAGTTTAACAAGGTCCCATTTGTTTATTTTTGTTTTTTATTTTAATTACTCTAGGAGGCAGACCAAAATATATTTCTGTGATTTATGCCAGAGTATTCTACTTATGTTTTCCTCCAAAAGTTTTATTGTGTCAGGCTTCCATTTAGATGTATAATCTATTTTGAATTTATTTTGTGTATGATATTAGGGAATGTCCTACATTCATTTATATGTAGCTGTGCAGTTTTCCCAGTACCATTAATTGAAGATATTGTTTTTCTCCATTATACATTCTTGTCTCCTTTATAATAGATTAGGTGGTCACCTAATTTTCATTTCTTTGATGAGGGAAAACCGAGTATCATTGTGGTATGTTTATGGAAATGATCCATAAGAAAAGAAAATAATGAGATGTATGGGTTTCCCTGGTAGCTCAGCTGGTAAAGAATCCACCTGCAGTCAAGGAGACAGACCCCAGTCCAATTCCTGATTCAGGAAGATCTCTGGAAGAAAGGATAAGATACCCCCTCCAATATTCTTGGGCTTCCCTGGTGGCTCAGACAGTACAGAATCTACCTGTGGTTCAGGAGACCTGGGTTCAATCTCTGGGTTGGGAAGATCCCCTAGAGGAGGACATGGTAACCCACTCCATTATTTTAGCCTGGAGAATCCCCATGGACACTGGAGCCTGGAAGGCTCAGTCCAGGGGGTCACAAAGAGTCGGACACAACTGAGTGACTAAGCACAGCACAGCACATGGGAAATAAGATAGAGTAAATAGAAGAGAATAGCTAGAGTACTGGACTGAGTACTATAGCTAGAGTAAAAAGAAGAGAGTATATTTCTCCTCTTTACCAATAAAGATGGGTCTATTTTAGGCTTCAGGTTTGAAAAATTGTCAGAGGACTGAAAAATTTAAAAACCAGAAAGTTCAGGTCTTTTATAGCATACTGTCTTATGTATATCGGGAATAAAACTGGATGTAGTAAATATTCCAGATTGTACTTCAGTTTGAAGTACAACTCTTTCATGCTTTGAATTAAGTAATATGCTTTAATACTAAAATCCAGTGACACTGTGCTCCCACTTTCCATATCACAAAGAATGACATTCTCTGTGATCAAGTGAAGGGCTTTATTTTCTGTCTGATAAATCTAATACCACTACCCATTACAGGTGTTATGTGGTAAATAGTTTCAATCATATAGTCAATTGTATTGGAGAGAGAAAGCTAGAAAAATCCCCTTTTCTTCAGAGAAGTGTGATCCTAATAGAAAAAAAAAAAATTAAACTGTCATCATGACATTTTTAGAGCACAATTAAACCACTAGAATGTGAACTTTAATCCCTTACTTTTATTCTTAGCAATAATAATGTCTCTCAGTATTTCAAGGAGAAGGCTCTTGCCTGCAGTTTTATATTTAAATGCTTTGGACCTGTACCATCAAAGGTATTAAGCCCACAGTTTATGTAGCTACACAATATATATATGTCTTTTTAACAGCTAAACTACCACTTTCAATACATGCACACATAGCCATGTTCTGCAGGTCATATCTACAATGCTAGAATATTAAGATCCAGTTACTTGATGAGCCTAGTTCCAGCCTTTTTCCACTATATGTGTGATTGATTCAGTCCTTAAAAGCAAAAAATAATATAATCCACATCTAAATCCTAAGGCCCATTCTGAAATGCCAGAATACTAGTCTTTCTTTATAGAATATGTCCCTATAATATTATATACAATCTCCATTTATTAATTCCAAAATCTTAGATCTATCAACCTCTTTTCAGTCGAGAAAAAGTATTCACTAATTGATCATTCTTATATTAAAAACTACAACATGTCAATACTCTGATAGGGCTTGAAACCTTTCCTTTAGTTTGTGATTATAAACCATGCTCTCAGACACACACACGAAAGCAAATAAAAATACCAAAAAGCCAGGAATACAATAGTAATCTAATGTAGTTTTACTTTAATGGCTCAAATCCCCATCTACCTTTTTGACAAACTTTTTCCAATTCCTTGAATCCTTTCAAAAGTAGATCTACAAATCCCTAGGCAAGTTGTCATCTACCCTAATGTTATGCTTTCCTTTATTACATGTCAAGAAACATATTTGCCTCATCTTGATCTGAACCCCAGTATGTTGCCTGCTGTAAAGCTGAAGCATCACCTCTAGGGCCACCAAAGCCTGGGCCATAAATTCCTTCTGAGAAGCCTACATGAAGCTTGCGAAGGGACTTCCTAGAACTGTCATGATATTCCCAGAGTCATTGTTGATACCCTATCTGGCTTCATCTGCTGATTTTTGCCATGATTTTTCAAAGCTTCATAGGTTTTACTTTGGAAGAGAGGATTTCAGTAGCTTGCTTTCTTCCTGGTTATATACTCTGCTTCTCTCACATATGATCTAATTTATAAATTTGCTTTTAATAGCTTGTATTTATATTGTCAATGTCATTTTCTCCCTCTGTATCTCAAGTATAAGTCTACAGGTCTGAATCAGAGGACTATCTGAGAGAAAACTTTCAAATTATAGTCAGAATAATCTTTCACAAAATGAAGCATTGTCCTGTCCTTCCATGTATATCTTAAAGTTTGAGGTGAAAGTAATAAAGTGTTAGTTGCTCAGTCATGTCCCACTCTTTGCGACACTATGAACTGTAGCCTACCAGGCTTCTCTCTCCATGGGGATTCGCCAGGCAAGAATACTGGAGCGGGTGCCATGCCCTCCTCCAGGGTATCTTAAACCCAGGGCTCAAGCTCAGGTCTCCTGCATTGCAGGCATATTCTTTATGGTCTGAGACACTTGGAAAACCAGGGATAAATATTTTCCAGACATTTGCACATTTCAAATAATAAATGACACTTTATGGTAATATCCAGTGAGCCCTCCAGACATATCCACATGTTTCATCCCTCTGACAAATGTAGTTCAGATTGCCAAACCAAGAACAATACTCATCTATAGTTGTTATTATTCTGTGAATTTTGACTTGTTAACTATACAGAGTTGGGAAATGGAGTAGATAGCAGAAAGGTCCCAGATTCTCAAGGGATTGTAGGATTGATGAAAACCTCAATTGATGTCAAGGTTCTACAACCCCAAACTGCCTTTTAATTCCTAGCAAGCTGAAATACATGTAATTTCATATCTTTCTCCACCTCTTACTTCATTTTATTATGGATTTTAAATCCAATGTGTCACTAAAATAAGAAATGTATGTTTCTTATTATTTCTTATAAACATAGCAACCCAAGACAATATGTGGTTAACATATATGCATTAACTAAAGAGTGGTGGAGGTTGTGTTTAACCCAGTAAAATACATTGTGAAAGTGTTTTTTAAATGCATTTTAGAAACTTCTATTCAAAATTCTATCAGTATCCCTCATTGAAGTGACTTATCTTCTGACTTATGCACAATTTAGCTCTCTCTCTTTCACACTCATATTTTTTCTGTGTTCATTAAGGTGCATTATTTAGTCACCATGTCTGACTCTTTGCAACTCCATGAACTGCAGCCTTTCATGCTCCTCTGTCCGTGGGATTTGCCAGGCAAGAGTACTGGAGTGGGTTGCCATTTCCTTCTCTGTGTGCTCATTAAACATCACCTCTATTCACCCAGTTGCCTAAGAAAGTACAATTTGTATACAACTGTTATGAAGACAAATGTATTTGTGTGTTTGATTTGGCATCAGCAATAATCCAGGCCTTTAAATGATTTTATTTTTCTAGACTATCATTAAGTAACTTATCCAAACCACAATAGTTTAATCTCTTATTCAGTCTCTAGTGTAACTATTTTGGAGGTATTTTCTTAAAGTTGTCTGATAGTGAAAGTCACTCAGTCATGTCTGACTCGTTGTGACCCCATGGACTACAGCCAATTCTCCAGGCAAGACTACCAGAGTGGGTAGCTTTCCCTTTCTCCAAGGGATATTCATGACCCACAGATCAAACACAAATCTCCTGCATTGCTGTCAGATTCTTTACCATAGGAGCCACCAGGGAAGCCCTTAATGTTGCCTAGTATAGTCTGTTAATTCATATCACTACAATAAAAAAAAAAAAACATAAGTATTAGAATGAAAGGACGCCTAAAATAATTTATGCCCAGATATTAAGAAATCATACATATAAACATACACACACATATGTTTTTCTTACAGGGATTTTACTGAAATACTGAAAAATACTGAAAAGTGAAGCTGAGCGGGAGTAGTTAGTTAATCTTTTTTGTTGTTGCTGAAGTATAATTGATTTATAATATTATAGTAGTTTCATGTGTAGAGCATAATATTCAATGTTATTACAGATTACATTTCATCAAAATTTATTAAAAGATAATGGCTATAATTCTCTGTACTATCAATGTAATATTATTTGTCAATTTTATACATATTAGTTTGCTTCTCTTAATCTCATACCCTTAATTTCCCCATCTCTCTTTTGTTAACCAATAGATTTTTTTTTTCTATTTCTGTGAGTCTGTTTCTGTTTTCCAAATACACTCATTTGTATTATATTTTAGATTCCATATATAAATAATATCATATAGTATTTGCCTTTCTCTGACTTAACTAAGCATAATACCCTCTAGGTCCAGTGACGTTGATGTAAACAGCAAATTTTTGTTCTTTTTTAATGGCTGAGTAGTATTCCAGTGTGTGCATGTGTGTGTGTGCGTGTGTGTGTGCGTGAGCATGCACACATGCAAGCACATGCATGTATGTCATTTCTTTCCTATTCATTCATCTGTTGATGGGCATTTGGGTTGCTTCCATAACATGGCTTTTGAGAACAGCACTGTTTTGAACATTGAGATACATAAATCTTCAAATAGTGTTTCTGTGGTTTTTTGAGATGTATATACCCCAAAGTGGAATTGCCATGGAGAAGGCAATGGCATCCCACTCCAGTACTCCTGCCTGGAAAATTCCATGGATGGAGGAGACTGGTGGGCTGCAGTCCATGAGGTCGCTAAGAGTCAGACACGACTGAGCGACTTCCCTTTCACTTTTCACTTTCATACATTGGAGAAGGAAATGGCAACCCAATCCATTGTTCTTGCCTGGAGAATCCCAGGGACGGGGGAGCCTGGTGGGCTGCCGTCTATGGGGTCACACAGGGTCGGACACGACTGAAGTGACTTAGCAGCAGCAGTAGCAGCAGCATGGTTGTTCTATCTTTAGTTTTTTGAGGAACTTCCATACTATTTTCCAAAACAGCTGCAACAATTTACAATCCTATCAGCAATGTATAATTATTCTCTCTTTTTTTTTTTCCACACCCTCCCCAACAGTATTTCTTGTGGACTTCTGATGATAACCATTCTAACAGATGTGAGATGATACCTCATTGTGGTTTTGATTGGCTTTTCTCCAAATTTGATGATACTGAGCATTGTTTCATGTGCTTCTTTCTCATCTGTATGTCTTCTTTGAAAAAATGTCTATTCAATTCTTCTGCCCATTTTTAATCTGGTTATTTTATTTTTTGATGTTCAGTTGTATGAACTGTTTACAAATTTTGGATATCAGTCCCTTGCCAGTCACATTATTTACAAATATTTCCTCCATTGTATAGGTCATCTTTTCATTTTGTTAATATTTTCCTTATTATATATATATATGTTTAATTTAGTTAATTCCACTTAATGACTTTTGTGCTTTTTTTGTGTGATTTAAGAAATAGATGAAAAAATTAGCGGTAAAATTTATATCAAAGGTGTTCTATCCGTGTTCTTTTCCAGGAGTTCGTGGTTTCAGAGCTTATCAGTTCAGTTCAGATCAGTTCAGACTCACAGTCGTGTCTGACTCTTTGTGATCCCATGAATCGCAGCACACCAGGCCTCACTGTCCACCACCAATTCCCAGAGTTCACTCAAACTCACGTCCATCGAGTCCATGATGCCATCCAACCATCTTATCCTGTTGTCCCCTTCTCCTCCTGCCCCCAATCCCTCCCAGCATCAGAGTCTTTTCCAATGAGTTAACTCTTCTCATGAGGTGGCCAAAGTACTGGAGTTTCAGCTTTAGCATTATTCCTTCTGAAGAAATCCCAGGGCTGACCTCCTTCAGAATGGATTAGTTGGATCTCCTTGCAGTCGAAGGGACTCTCAAGAGTCTTCTCCAACACTACAGTTCAAAAGCATCAGTTCTTTGGCACTCTGCCTTCTTCACAGACTAACTCTCACATCCATACAGGACCACAGGAAAAACCATAGCCTTGACTAGATGGACCTTAGTTGGCAAAGTAATGTCTTTGCTTTTGAATATACTATCTAGGTTGGTCATAACTTTTCTTCCAAGGACTAAGTGTCTTTTAATTTCATGGCTGCAGTCACCATCCACAGTGATTTTGGAGCTCCCCAAAATAAAGTCTTCCACTGTTTCCACTGTTTCCCCATGAAGTGATGGGACCAGATGCCATGATCTTCATTTTATGAATGGTGAGCTTTAAGCCAACTTTTTCACTCTCCTCTTTCACTTTCATCAAGAGGCTTTTTAGCTCCTCTTCACTTTCTGCCATAAGGGCGGTTTCATCTGCATATTGGAGGTTGATATTTCTCCCGGCAATCTTGATTCCAGTTTTGTGTTTCTTCCAGTCCAGCATTTCTCATGATGTACTCTGCACAGAAGTTAAATAAGCAGGGTGACAATATACAGCCTTGATGTACTCCTTTTCCTATTTAGAACCAGTCTGTTGTTCCATGTCCAGTTCTAACTCTTGCTTCCTGACCCACATACAGATTTCTAAAGAGACAGGTCAGGTGGTCTGGTATTCCCATCTCTTTCAGAATTTTCCACAGTTCATTGTGATCCCCACAGTCAAAGGCTTTGGCATAGTCAATAAAGCAGAAATAGATGTTTTTTTGGAACTCTCTTGCTTTTTTCCATGATCCAGTGGATGTTGGGAATTTAATCTCTGGTTCCTCTGCCTTTTCTAAAACCAGCTTGAACATCAGGAAGTTCACGGTTCACATATTGCTGAATATTTGGTCTTTAATCCATTTTTGTGCTTATTTTCATATATGGAGTGATGTAGAGTTCTAATCTCACTCTTTTACATGTAGCTGTCAAATTTTCCAAACACCAGTTATTGAAGAGACTGTCTTTTCTTCATTGCATATTGTTGCCTCCTTTGTTGTATATTAATTTACTGTGTGTGTGTATGTGTGTGTGTGTTTTCTGGGATCTCTGTTCTATTCCATTGATTTGTGTGTCTCTTTTTAATGCCAGAACCATGCTGCCTTGATTATTGTAGCTCTATAGTATAGTCTGAAATCTGAGATGATGATGTCTCCGTCTTTGTTCTTATTTTTTCAAGATTACTTTGGCAACCCTGGGTCTTATGTGGTTCCTTCTGAATTTTATGATCATATTTTCTAACACTGTGAATATATCATGGGCATATTTTTGCTGCTGTTTACTTTTATTATTTCTATTTTATATTGCAGCAGAGTGTTAATGTGATGTAACTCATTGGTTCATGTGCAAATGTTGGCCTATCTTTGTGACACTGAAATAAATTCAAATTGATTACAGTCCTTGTCAATGTATTGTTAGGTGCACTTTTCTAATAGCTTTTTTTTTTTTTTTTAATTTTTGCCTCTTTAGTCACCCAAGTTATTGACCTATAATTTTATTTTCTTTTCTTCTCTTTTTTTGTGTGCTGTGTCTTTGAATGGCTTTTTTATCATGAAAATGGTGGCCTCATACAATGAATTTGGGAGTGTTCTGTCCTCTTTAGTTTTTTAATTAGTTTGAGATGATAGTCTTTGTTATTCCCTTTATAAACTTGGTAGAATTCTCTTGTAAAACTAAACAGTCCAATGATACTTTTGTCTGCTTGGAGGGTTCTTTTAATTATAGACTATTTTACTACTAGTGGTGAATTTGTTTAGATTATCTGTTATAATTATTTGTTTAAATTATTATTTCTTTTTTATTCAGTTTTAGCATATTTTATCTTGCTAGAAACTTGTCTATTTCTTATAGGTTTTCTAATTTGTTGTCGTTTAAATGTTTGTTGTGTTTTTTTAATGACTGTTTTTGTATCCTTGTGGCACTGTTTGTTATTTTGCCTCTTTCTTTCTTTCTTTCTTTCTTTCTTTCTTTCTTTTTTTTTTGGTNTCTATTTCTTATAGGTTTTCTAATTTGTTGTCGTTTAAATGTTTGTTGTGTTTTTTTAATGACTGTTTTTGTATCCTTGTGGCACTGTTTGTTATTTTGCCTCTTTCTTTCTTTCTTTCTTTCTTTCTTTCTTTCTTTTTTTTTTGGTGTGTATGTGTATGCATACGTGTTTATCCTTTCTCTTTTCTTCTTGGTGAACTTCTATAAAGGATTATTAATTTTGCATTATATTAGAAAAAAAGTCTTGAATTTAATGATCTTCAATCTTTATTATATATTTGCCCTTCCTGGTAGAATTTTCCAATTCCTACACATTCTTATTTCTTTTCAATTTAGAGAAGATCCTTCAACATTTCCTTTAAGACAAGTGTTGTATTGGTGAATTCTCGGTGTTAGTATTGATGAATTCTCTTATTTGTTGCATGTCTGAGAAGTTATTTATCTTTCATTGTATTCTAAATTATAATCTTGCTGGGTAGAGTATCCACGTTTATAGGCTTTTCCCATTTCACACTTTGGATATATCATGCCAGTCCCTTCTGGACTGCAAAATTTATGCAGAGAATTCAGCTGATAACTTTGTAGGGATTCCCTTGTAGACGACTCTTTGCTTTTCTCTTGCTGCTTGTAGAATTCTTTCTTCATCTTTAACCTTTGTCATTTTAATTATGATATGTCTTGGTGTGGGTCTGTTTGGGTTCATTTTAGTAGGGACTCTCTGTCTGTACATTGATATCTGTTTCCTTCTTTAGGTTTCAGAATTTTTCAGCCATAATTCCTTCAAGTACATTTTAATCTCTTTCTCTGTCTCCCTCTTCTTCTGGAACCCTTATAAAAATGAAGCTTACAATGTTTAATGTTATTCAGAGACCCTTAAATAGCTTTCATCTTTTTTAAAAAAATTGTTATTTTCTCTGTTGTTCTGATTAGATAATTTCCATTTTTCTATTTTCCAGATCACTTATCTGGTCTTCTATATCACTTAATCTACTATTCATTCCTTCCAGGGTGTGTGTGTGTGTGTGTGTGTGTGTTTCAAATCTTAAATTTATTTTTAATTAGGTATTTATATTTTTTGACTCCCTGTGAAAATGGTCATATTTAGATCAATCATTTCTCCTAATTCAGCTAACACTTATATTACCAATGTTTTTAATTATTTATCTGGTAAGTTGTTTCTATTTTATTGTTTTTTTTTTTAAGGGGTTTTCTCTTTCTCTTTCAATTGAGAGAAGTTCCTCTGCCTTTTTATTTTGATTAACCTTCTATGCCTCTGTCAGTTTATGTGAAGTAGTTACCTACTGTGGTCTTCAAGGTATATTCTTAAGTGTGGAACATGCAGACTGTGTGTGCCCAATGCCTTTGAAGGGAGGGCTGGATTTGACATGAAGTCCAATCATCTCTTTTCTCAGGGTGTGCTGAAAGGTATCACTTCGGTGGAGGGGATAAAGGGACTTGAAATAAAGGGGCTAGAACTGATGCTTAATGTTAGGCTTACTGGCCACCACTGCCCTATCAGGGGGGTGGGAAGTTGCTGAAGCAATAGGTCTAATGGTTAGGCTCAATTTGGCTCTGTTTCCTTTCAATGTATGTTTTGTTTTGTTTTCTCTCTCTCCTTGAACTAGGACTTTTGTCCCATAGGAAGAGAATGCTGAAGCTAGGGGGTCCATGTACATATAGAGATCTGATGCACTGCTTATATAGGCATTTGTGGCTTCTCTCAGATTTAGCCCACAGTTTAGTCTTGTCCCCATCCTGGCCACCCTAGATCCAGTTTTTCACTATGGCATGGACTAAGCAGAATGGAAGTGTTCACTCAGCTTCAGCTGGGGTAGACTGGGAGGTAGTCATTAGAACCCCACCAGCTGCTAGAACCGACTTGTCTCTGCTCTGCCTTGGGGAAAGACCCCTTTTCTCTAATAGCTGATCACTGTGACCAACTTCTGTTATTCCCACCCTGGTTTGGAACCATTCTGCAGGGGAAGTGGGGCTCCTGTGATCCCTCTGAATGTATTGAGGGGTGAATTGGGGCAGAGCAACTAACACCAGGAATCTGGGCTGCTTTTGTTGCACCACTTGAGTAAGTGGCAGCAATGGCCACCCACCACTCCTAGCTCCATCTTGGGACCATGTGGCCCCTATATCCCAAAGTTAAGCCTTTTCCTCTGTGTTGGTTACCCCAGTTCCAGTGCTGTGCTGTGAGTTGAGTCAGCAGACCAAGGTGCTAGTTTGGCTCAAGGTAAGACATGGCATGAGGTGGTCATTGGGGACCTCTAGGGCAGACTTCTATCTTCCCTGCCTCAGGGTCAACCCAGCACTTGGGTGCTCCTTACAAGTGAAAAGCTTCCTTAGCCTTTTTGTCTGTCCCTATAGTCCTCCAACCATCCAAGGGGTCTTGTCTCCTCCATATCAGTCCCCAGGACTAGAATTCATGTTGGTGGCTGTGTGCTCACTCCCCAGGATGGGTGCCCACCCCTGAGATATCCCTTTTCCTTTACATTCCCTCCCACAAGCAGAGGTCCTAACTTAATTGCTTTTCATTCTTTCCTACTTGGTTATGTGTTTATCTTTCTTATAGCCTTGTTATGCAGGAGTTCTGTTGCTAGTTTCCAATTACTTTTCACTGAGAGTTGTTCCTCATGAAGTTTTTTTTTTTTTTTTTCTTGGTCAGTGAAGGTGAAGTTCACATCTTCTTACTTCCTCTTGAAATAGTTAATTTTATGATAAAAAGTTAAATAACCCTTTTTTAACAATTAAAAAAAATGATTCTCATGGTGTCCTTTTCTCTCAAAAGAAGTGCAATGAAATGAAAAATACTAGGGTATTTGGAAGAGCCACTCGTTTGAATTGTGCACAGAGACAGTTTTAATTTTCTTTTAAACATGTCTTTGGAAATTTCTTTTAGTATTTGCAAAGAGTTTTTGGCAATAAAATTTCTAATTCTTAATGAATTAAAAATTAATAGTTAATATTTGAACTTTTCTTTGCAAGAATATGGGCCCAGCTTTATTTACACAAGACTCTTTTCAGGGAAGTTTTTGCTTTTCCTAGCTGGGAAAGTTGTTACCAGAATTTCATATGTATTTTCTCTTAAAAAATGTTTTATTTCAAATGATCAAAAATAGATAAAATATTAATCTTTTGTTGCACTGAACTGTGCAGCTAGCTGGGGAAAAAAAAAAAAAAAGGAACAAAACCAAAGAACCCTCCTGGTGACAGAACTATGAGAGGGGATCAATATAATAGGTCCATTGTTTCTTGTGTGCATGCTAATTCACTTCTGTTGTGTCCAACTCAGTGCAACCCCATGGAGTGTAACTTGCCAGGCTCCTCTGCCCATGATATTTTCCAGGCAAGAATACTGGAGTGGATTGCCTTTCCCTCCTCCAGGGGATCTTCCCCTCCCAGGGACTGAACCCAACTCTCTTATATTTCCTGAATTGGCAGGCAGGTACTTTACCACTAGTGTCACCTGGAAAACCCCAAATTATAGTGAATTAACCAAACCTAAACTAAAAAGTGAAAGCGTTAGTCACTCAGTTGTGTCCAACTCTTTGCAACACCATGGACCATAGCCCACTAGGCTCCTCCACCCATGGAATTCTCCAGGCAAGAGTACTGGAGTGGGTTGCCATACACTTCTCCAGGTGATCTTCCCGACCCACAGATCAGACCCGAGTATCCTGAATTGTCTGAGCTACCAGGGAAGCGCAAGGGGTAGATATATCTGAAAGATCAGGCTCATATGGGAAATTACATTAGGCTTTTATATAACATATCTTAGTCAACAATGAAATCTTAGTGTTCAAATTTTAAAAATCTGTAATGGTAAGAAAATACCATTTGGATTCAAATGCTTTTATTTGTTAATATTTATTTTTACTTTATTTTACTTTACAATAGTGTGTTGGTTTTGCCATACATTGACATGAATCTGCCACGGATGTACATGAGTTCTCAATCCTGANATGGTAAGAAAATACCATTTGGATTCAAATGCTTTTATTTGTTAATATTTATTTTTACTTTATTTTACTTTACAATAGTGTGTTGGTTTTGCCATACATTGACATGAATCTGCCACGGATGTACATGAGTTCTCAATCCTGACCCCCCCTCCCACCTCTCACCCCATATCATCTCTCTGGATCATCCCCGTGCACCAGCCCCAAGCATCCTGTATCCTGTATCGAACATAGACTGGCGATTCATTTCTTACATGATAGTATGCATGTTTCAATGCCATTCTCCCAAATCATTCCACACTCTCCCTATCCCTCAGAGTCCAAAAGTCCATTCTATACATCTGTGTCTCTTGCTGTCCTGCATACAGGGTTATCATTACCATAAAGGATAAACTTTCCAGAAAAATTATAAAAGATAAATAAACTTGACTCCATGTATAATGGTGAAAATGGAATAAAGGTTAAAAGCATCTTCTTCCCCTCATACTACAATTCTTATTGATATACTGGGGCCAGGATGCCTCTCTGTCTTCACACTTGTAGTAAAACAAATCCATTGTGAAAGAACTAAGAGCAGAATCTTTGTTGTAGGAGAAGGCCTGTTTCAACTTGTCACTCTGATTATGCAGATTGCCTAAATAGACCCTTTCTCCCCAAATATTGTTTAGCAAATATTTTATGTCAAGAAAGAGAACCCACCTAAGGTAAGGGTCAGTTCAGTTCAGTTAAGTCACTCAGTCGTGTCTAATTCTGCGACTCCATGGACTGCAGCATGTCAGGCTTCCCTATCCATTACCAACATCCAGAGCCTGCTCAAACTCATGTCCATTGAGTTGGTGATGTCATCCAACCATTTCATCATCTGTCATCCCCTCTCCTCCTGCCTTCAATCTTTCCCAGCATCAGGGTCTTTTCCAGTGAGTCAGTTCTTCACCTCAGGTGGCCAAAATATTGGAGCTTCAGCTTCAGCATCAGTAGTTCCACTAAATATTCAGGACTGATATCTTTTATGATTGACTGGTTGGATCTCCTTGCAGTAAGGGACTCTCAAGAATATTCTCCAACACCACAGTTCAAAAGCATAAATCCTTTCTTTATAGTTTAACTCTCACATATATATATGACTACTGGAAAAGTTATAGCTTTGACTACATGAACCTTTGTTGGCAAAGTAATGTCTCTGCATTTTGATATGCTGTCTAGATATGTCATCACTTTTTTTCCAAGAAGCAAATGTATTTTAATTTCATGACTGCAGTTACCATCTGCAGTGATTTTGGAGCCCAAGAAAATAAAATCTGTCACTGTTTCCATTGTTTCTCCATCTATTTACCATGAAGTGATGGGACAGGATGTCATGATCTTAGGTTTTTGAATGTTGAGTTTGAAGCCAGCTTTTTCACTCTCCTCTTTCACCTTCTTTAAAAGGCTTTTTAGTTCCTCTTCACTTTCTGCCATAAGGGTGGTGTCATTTGTATATCTGAGTTTATTTATATTTCTCCCAGCAATCTTGATTCCAGCTTGTGCTTCATAGAGCCTGGCATTTTGCATGAGGTACTCTGCATATAATTTAAATAAGCAGGGTGACAATAGGCAGCCTTGTACATAAAATTAAAAGGGTGTGTTTCAAAACTAAAAGAGGACTATCACATTTCTGGGTACATCAAGTGCTTAGGAGGAATTGAAGCCAACTGCACATCATTCTTTGTTGAACTTAAACAAAGACCTAGTATGGCCATTTTGGTCTCACTTTTAAAGTATATCTCAGAATTTATTATTTAGAAATAAATGGAGTTTTCTGTATCCCAAATTCAAATTTCTAAGACATATTCTTACTGGCTTGGTTTGAATCAGCAATTGATCTCTGGCACAGTCAGCTATAGACTAAGCCAGAATTCAGAAAGAGTCAATGAGGGGAATCTTTCTGAGAGATAAGAAGACAGAGTGGGTAGGGTAACAATTTGTCAGAGAAGTCAATATAAAATAATGGAATTCCCTACCAGGTAGAGAAGAAAGCTATTTTCTTGATGATAAGTGCTACTGAGGTGGGAGATAGGTAACCTGAGTTGATGTGGTAAGGAATCTTGACTCAGAAGAACTCTATCTATTCAGCTGACTCTTTATTCATCCAAGAACACAGAGGTTCCTTTAAGAATGAAGGCACAGAGGATGTATCAGTACCTCTTTTCTAAGAGAAGACAAGGACCTCATGGTACCCTAGTGGTCTGGCTCTCAGGACTTAACATCTTTCACATATTTCACTTAACAAAACCAAATGTCTATATTAACATACAAAAATACAGAAAAACACCTTGCTGTTTTCACATCTTTCAAAATACCATAGGCTTCACCTGCAGCACTGACATCTCTGGCTGCCTCAGAGAAGCTAGTCAAGGACTCAAACCTCAGCAACTTCAGTGCATTGTGATTACATTTGACCTTGTCTCATCTTCTGGGTATTGGTTAAAGGAATTCCCCAACCATTTGTCTTACATGCACAAAGTGTTATTAGAATGGTATTCATGGACATTGAGGATGATAACTAAATCTAGGTTCCATATGCCAAATATAACCTGGCACCAGCTGGTTATAAATCTGTTCTCATCTCTCTGAGGAAGTCCTTTTTAAAATTCATGACTTAAAATAATTCCTTGTACACTGTGCATGTGTGTGTGTGTGTTCATGTACAGTTGTACTTAACCCATAGTGTTTATTCTACTAAACTAAATTATATTATTTTAAAAAGAAATAAAAATTAGCAAGAGGATATATATGCAGCAAAGCATATCTTTAGCTTTCATCCCTAACCTGTCATTACATTGCTTGAACTCAGACTCACTTCCCAGAAGGATTAGACAGGTGGTCTATAGAATAATATATGTCATGCTTTTTTCCATAATTAGTCCTCTGCTCTGAGTCCAAGATAAATGGTCTAAGTTTATTTGAGCTTAGCTTATTTGAGCTTCTTCTTTTAGCTGAGTTTTTCCTAGGAGATTTATTGCATAATGAACAAAATATGAAGGAAGAATCATAATAAAATAAAACCCCTGTTGGATATTGAGACATAAGCAACACTACTTTAAAAACTTCCCTAAAGAACATAGCCCACAGAGGATAATCATTCTTGTGTTCCTCACATCAGAACACCAGGATTATGTCTACCCTTTTTTTTTTTTTNTATGCTGCATTTGTGTGCGTGTTAAGTCTCACCGATTATGTCTAACTCTTTATGACCCTATGGACTATACAGCCTGCCAGGAAGGGTTTTCCAGGCAAGAATACTGGAGTGGGTTGCCATGCCCTTCTCCAGGGGATCTTCCCAACCCAGGGACTGAACCCACATCTCTCACATCTCCCACATTGGCAAGCCGGTTTTTACTTCTAGTGCTACCTGTGAGGCCCTGAGATATGCAGCATATATTATTAATTTTGAGGTTTTGATAAAAGATTTAAGGGAAATACAGACTTATGCAAACTTGTACACAGACTAAAAAGCATATCATAGGCAATAATCTAGGAACAGAGTCATACACTGATGGTATATATTGTGAAAGGAAAAATTATTAAAATAGGTGGTTTCTTAGTCACTTTATCTTCACTATTTTACTTTATATGTAACCTAATCCTATATATACTTGTTTCTTTCTTCACATTTTTTCCCCATAGGACACGTGGTTTTAATCGAGATTTCTGAGTATATCTAGTGCAGTGTGCTAAATATCACTCTTATTCTGTGAAAATTAATTATGTATTAAGCCATTCTTCCAAATGATCTTTGTGGAATATGCCCTTGGAACTGTATATAAAAAGAAAAACATGGCTCCTTGACTTGCAGCATTCACAGTCATGCAAAAAATATATATGCAAGCAAGTAGTTGTAGTAAAGCATGGCACACTTAACTTATCCATCTAACTAGAATGGTTGAACATAGGAACTCTGTCCATGTTTGTAGAATTAATGGATGTTGTATGGATGCAGAGGGTCATTCATTTCAGAGAAAATATGTAGACTGCTGAATAGCTACTCCTGTGAAAGCAGAAAGGCTAAGGCAATCTGAGAGAGCATCCAGGGCACATCTGCTGAGTTCTTGAAACACATCATTTTCAAGGTAATGATTTAATCAAAAAGAACTTTATTCCTGACAACAATGATTCTGCATCTTCAGGGAAAAAATAAAATAAATTTACTACAAAGGAAAAGTTCTAAAAGTAAATATAAACCTGAAATGGAGTTGCATTAATGAAGTATTTTAAAATGTATCAATGAACAGATGATCAAACCTGGATTTTGGCAGAAGAGATAACAATTACAAAGAAAAGAATCAGAATTCCATGAATGAAGCTGTAGAAAATAGTCATAGGGTCCATAAAAAAGAATATGACAAAAGAAATGATGATGAGGCAGTAGATAATATTTCAATATTTGCACACGTAAATAACAAATGAGACTGAAGATTTAACTAAATTTTAAAATATTTAGTTAGAGTTCATCATTGCCTTAAATTGCAGTTAAAATGTATTATCCACCTAAATTTAATGCATGTACTGGATTACATGGATTAGGTTTGTAAGGAATGGCATTAAGGAGAAGAAGAAACAGTATTATAAATTCAAAAGAATAAGTGTCCCCATCTGCCATCAACAGCAGTTGCCCTGAGAATTTAATTTAAAAGTGAGCAATGACACAGGAAATCCAGAAGTTTGTGGAGTTACCTCTCTTGGAACTTTTCTGATTTGAAATAATGTGGAAATATTTTTGTTTTGAAAATTTTAAATAGACTACACTGTAAAGAGCTTGCACTCTTTTAAAAGGAGATTTAAAAAACATGTATAGTCTTCATCAAAAATAAATAATGTTATTTCTAATAATTTTAGATAATCCGACATCCTTAAATAGTCCCCTGATATGAGAGCAAATGTGTTTCTTTTTCTTAGCAAAATATTAGGCAAGGTAGTAGATTTCTGTGGTGCACAATTTGGTTCTTAGATGTATTTGTTCCTTAAAAAAGCACTCTGATATTTGTATTTTGCCTACTGCTGTAGAGACACTGAAAAAAAAATGTGTTTACTTTGAAGTAATTCTGTTTTATTTGTGCATTAAAAATGTGGTGCACTTTAATGTGGAGAATTTAGTCTGTCACTTTCAATCAATGATGATCTACAGAGCTAAGCAGGTCAAGCATTGTTCAGGATAACTTTGTAACAAATCATAATGCCACATTAAATACTTACAGGGTGTTATTAAGGGAAGAAAACCTCATAGGGAAAAGAGATCTGTTGGAGACAGTGGAAGGAAAGCTCCATAGGCAGATACTTAAAAAGCATTGTCTCAGAATTTAGAGCTAATGCAGCAGGAGATGAAAAATTGAAATGATAATACCAAGTGCTAATAGATAGGGACGTTTGCTAATCTGAATAACTAAATGTGTCTGATGTTCCTTAGCCAGGTATCAGAAATACTTTTATCATTTCAGATTGTAAAAATGAAAAGAACATGAGGTGGGTAAGTGTGTGTGTGTATGTGTGTGTGTGTGTGTGTGTGTGTNAGGGACGTTTGCTAATCTGAATAACTAAATGTGTCTGATGTTCCTTAGCCAGGTATCAGAAATACTTTTATCATTTCAGATTGTAAAAATGAAAAGAACATGAGGTGGGTAAGTGTGTGTGTGTATGTGTGTGTGTGTGTGTGTGTGTGTGTGTATGCACACACGTGCGCGCGCACCTAGTACAAAATAAGATTGGACCTATTTGTAATCTACTTTTTGTAAATGTCATTTGCTGTCGGTTATATTTTAAGGTTAATTCACTTATTAATTATCACACATTTCAGAAAATGTCTACCGTGAGCCACATACTGGGCCACAAATTGGATATGCAGTGCAGGAAAAAAAAAAAAGAACTAGATAGAGTTTTGGTCTCTGTTCTCATGGAACTTCATAAAACTTGTATTCTGATAAGGGGGATTTCTAAAGGGATATTCCTGGATGCGAGAAAGCAGAAATACACATTTGGATGGAAACACAAAGGTCAGATGAAATAGTAGAGTGGATGGCCGCTTGGCTAAGAGGATTCGACAAAGAGCTGCACTGGTGCACTGCACAGGCTCCTGTGGCTCCGCCATCTTGGTTGCACTTCAGAAGCCGGTATCCTCTCTGCTCTATTCAGTGGTTCTGCTCTGTCTCTCTGCTCCACTAATTTTCCACCCTTGCTTCTGATTCTTCTGACTTCTATATCATATTTTTAATTATACAAAAGAGAGACTTAGGTTAGTTAGTACCAACTGTGTCAATTAGGATTTTAATTTATGGCAACAATATCCACTGTAAATATTTTAATTTAAAATTATTGTGCAACTCACAGAAAATACAGTAGGGAGCAGAGACAGAAATGGAGTAATACATCAAAAACAGTGTTCAAGTTACCTACACAGGACACACTTGAAAAAGGGCACAAATACTACACAATCTAAAAACTGGACATTGTTCTTACACAGATGGATGTGTATGCTAGTTTCCTTATAAGAACAGATTCTCTGCCCTGCATGCTTCCTCACAAAATTCTCTAAATGTAAGAAGGCTCTTCAGATATGGTCAGAGATCAAAATTCCATTATTACATCCACTACATTTTTCTAAATGGAAGACTCCAACTGGACCAAGTTTTGGTGCAGGTAAGTTGCAGGTCTCTTGACTCTATAAAAATGTACTAACTTTGTTGTTGTTTTGGAACCATTACTTCATCAACTTATGGGAGATAAACGTGATATAGTCAAAACAAAAAGTTTGCAGAAATTTATTTATATCTCTGGGGAAAAAAATACTATAGATGGTTAGGGTTTCTTGGATTTGGCTGCAGTAATAATTTGGAACTTAACAATTTCTTATTTTACACCATGTTTATGGAACAATGGGCCTCCCAGGTGGCCCAGTGTTAAAAATATATATATACCTGTCAATGCAGGAGACACAAGAAACCTGGGTTCAATCCCTGAGTCCAGTCCCTGGGTCAGGAGCATCCCCTGGAGTAGGAAATGGCAGCCCATTCCAGTGTTCTTGCCTGGTAAATTCCATGGACAGAAGCACCTGCCAGGTTAGAGTCCATGGGATCATAGAGTCGAGCATAACTGGATACACACACATGCAAATATAATATAATGTATTTTTTAAAAGTATATTCTATTGCATTCCATAAAGCATATATATCACACTGTGAAAAATACATTCCATGAAATGATGAAAAAAAAAAAAAAAGAAAGATCAAAGGAAAGCATAAGTTGTAAAAATAAGCCCCAAAGTGAATTAAGGTAGAAAAAAATTATCTTTATATTTTACATATGTCCTATCTGTGATCCCCAAATTTTCAAAATTATATTCTGAATATTCTAGAACACATTACAGAGAAGGAAGCCTGACAAGTTGCATTATCTACAATATTCATAAACCCAAGCAAAACAATAGGGATTAGTCAATATAACAGTTTCTTTTAAAACTTAATTTTTTTTTAATTTTTGTTTCCAAAAAATAATAATAATTCCTTGTGAAATTTCATGAAAGAATTACTATGAAAACAATACAATAGTGGCAATAAAACTTTGTTTAACATATGTATGGGTTTCCTACAAGCAATCCTTATACCATCTATAATTAACTTCTAGGATGTGTCAGAGCATAGTTTCATTAAATAAAATTACCAGCAATCAATGCACACACCCTATATGCACAATTAACTAACGGTCTTCCCCAACAAAAGGAGAGCTTTCAAATGTTACATAGTTTTGATGTTCATAAGAAGATACTCCCTCAATGGCTATCATGATCTCCAAGGGGTACAATGCATTTTGAAACCTTATTTAATACTTATATTATTGAAAAAATAAATATTGTACAAAGCGATAGTTGACAGATCTTACTCTGTAGATCTATACTGATTAGAGAATGAATAGCATTGAAGAGAGTTTGAAAGATACTGCTGTAGAGAAAGTGATTGGCCACATACTTTAGGAACAGTTTTTAACTATGAATCTTTTCAACAAGTTGGCAGATATGAATCAGAAGTAATTCTGGGTTATATTCATCACCAGTTATTTGGAGCACATGCTTCTTTAATGTTTTTTATGTTCTAGCAACCTGATCTTGATTTGCCAGCCTAAATAAGACAAGAAATCTGGAAGCAATTTTCACATTTAATACAGCACAATGGAAGAAGCTCTTACTATGCACACTCTATTTTTAATTCTTATATTACATAACTCCATATTAGAAGGCAGCTACTCTTAACACAGTTAGAAGTTGATGATTAATATAGTTATATTCTAATCATTCACCAAGAAGATACTTCAAAAGAGGTGACTTTGAGGAAGTTAATGTGTTCTTCAGCCAAGTATGTGGAGGATGTAAAATGGTCAAGAGAGTGAATATTTGAAGCAGAAAGTACAGATAACTACCAAGAAATCAGGAATAGTTACCTGTTCTTACTTTGGCATTGGAAATGGAACTTCAACAGAATCATTACAGTTATTGGAAGAAAAAGGAATTTGTGTATCTAGCCTAAAAAGTCCAAATATTGTTATGTAGGTAATGAATCATAGACCTGACAATGGATATTCTTAGAATAATGGATATATTGGTGATTCTTGCTGCTGCTGCTGCTGCTAAGTCGCTTCAGTCGTGTCTGACTCTGTGTGACCCCACAGACGGCAGCCCATTGGGTTCCGTCATCCCTGGGATTCTCCAGGCAAGAACACTGGAGTGGGTTACCATTTCCTTCTCCAATGCATGAAAGTGAAAAGTGAAAGTGAAGTCGCTCAGTCGTGTCTGACTCAGAGACCCCATGAACTGCAGCCTACCAGGCTCCTCCATCCATGGGAGTTTCCAGGCAAGAGTACTGGAGTGGGATGCCATTGCCTTCTCCATTGGTGATTCTTATGAGGCATATATAGTCAAGAATGAGGATAGCTTGCTGAAGCAGCAGTGTTTCATCCTACAGAAGAGGACCACCTAAAGGAATAAAACAGGCTTGAGAGAAAAGTAAAGAATTCACCTACAGTGCAGGAGCTGCAGGAGACATGGGTTCAATCCCTGGGTTGAATCCCTGGGTTGGGAAGATGCCCTGGAGGAGGAAATGTCAACCCACTCCAGTATTCTTGCCTGGGGAATTCCATAGACAGAGGAGCCTTGTGGGCTACAGTCCATGGGGTCACAAAGAGTTAGACATGACTGAAGCAACTTAGCACACAAGCCCGAGAGAAATGTTATCTTTGGATTCCTGTATTCAGCAGGAGTAAAGAACCAGTGGGAGAGGGGGATGAATACAGTGTCATCACAGATACAACTGGTAAAAAGCCTTAGTTATAAAGGGTGTAATTCAAAAACAAAAACAGAAGAAACATCAAAAGTAATTATTGAGAGAATGAGTCAGTTTTTAGGTATGTGCCAGGTTAGAGACTACAAAATCACTAAAGATAGAGTGATTTTGATCAGACTAAACTCTTGCCCCAGTCCTATCCTTACTAGGGATGGAGAAAGATCTGGTGTTAAAGAAAAAAAAAGTCATTAAGTCCTCTTTCATGCTGCAGGGTGTCATGCTTCCTGACTACAGAAGTTATTTGAAAGGAGAGGGAAGAAAAGTTTTTGTTTGAATAAAAAATAAAGTGATTATTTAATGAGTCTGGACGTTTATAATTGTTTAAATGTTAGAGTATGTTCTCTGACTTAAAGAATTACAGAGCTTTTAAATTATCTAACAATGAGCATAAAAATCATGAGGGCTATAAGAATTTTCATCTAGGGATAAGAGAAAGAAGACATGCATCAAAAAAAAATGTTAAGGGGCAACTGGAATTAAAAATATAGTTTCATTTTTACTACATGCTTTTGAACTGTGGTGTTGGAGAAGACTCTTGAGATTCCTTTGGACTGCAAGGAGATCCAACCAGTCCATTCTGAAGGAGATCAGCCCTGGAATTTCTTTGGAAGGAATGGTTCTAAAGCTGAAACTCCAGTACTTTGGCCACCTCATGCGAAGAGTTGACTCATTGGAAAAGACTCTGATGCTGGGAGGGATTGGGGGCAGGAGAAGAAGGAGACAACCGAGGATGAGATGGCTGGATGCCATCACCGACTCAATGAACGCGAGTCTGAGTGAACTCCGGGAGTTGGTGATGGACAGGGAGGCTTAGCGTGCTGCGATTCATGGGGTCGCAGAGTCGGACACGACTGAGTGACTGAACTGAACTGAACTGATGCTTGTTTATATATCCGAGATGTTTGTATGTATGTTTCATTTTTTTAAAATATTGGAAACAAAAGATTACACATCACAATCATTTAAATGTTGAAATTATCTATGAGGTAAAGAAATTTCAGTTTCATTCAGTTTTAAAATAAATTAGCAAATCACAAAAAGTGAATTTTATCAGAGGGTTTGCATCATGACCCAGTGACCTTTTAACAATCATATTACTTATGGATAAGAAAGAAAAGAGGCTGCATTCATATTTATTTACAACATTACAAAGTAATAGCAGTTCACTCTTATTAAATCCCAGACATCTGTACTTGTTCAAGAATATCATCCCTGCAAACACACAGATAAGAGCATTTCTATTTTTTTAAGTATCATAAAACCATTGGTGTCACACCTGAGGTCAGGGAAAATGTTCAAAAGATTGAATTCAGAAAGACTGAATAATAAATAAAAAGTGGAAAGGTATTTTACCTCTATTATGTGTTCTCTTCACACCTGAATCCAACAAAGCATGCATAAATATCTATCTCAACCAAACAGGGCACAATTTATAAACAAAATGAATTTTGTTTCTTCATTCTGTGTCTACATCACTAATTTTCTTTTACTTCCACTGCATATAACACAAATGAAATAACCTCAGGAACAAAACTTGTTATAAAAGTGGGCTTTAGGGTGCATTAAAAAATGATTGTGTGTAGACAACAGCACGTTAAAATGGGTTTTCTTAGGAACAGATGCCAGCTGGCAGGAAATCAAGCACTTTATTGAGTTTTGTAACCAAGACATTTTATGTGTGTACTACAAATACAGTGTTACATATAGGAAAATTTATTACGAGTATTGTTATGGAAATAATTCAAAACTTCTTGTGTAAATACATTCTTCCTTTTGCATTTTTATTTGTATCTAGTAAGGAGAGTCTATTTCAGTGTTCCTATAGCAAAATAACGGTCATAAGTAGAACCAAAAGTAGATTGGTTTATGTTGAAAGCAAAACTTAAAACACACACACACACACACACACACACACACACACACAGAGAAATATTTGTATAATATACTCAGAGGTGAACGACTTATAAGTGAAAGCTAATTTTAAGTAATGTTTCTCAAGTGTAATACATTCTCTATATGCTTTACAAAGTTTCTGTATCATTACATGTTATAAAAAATGTTGTATGTTGGAAACTTTCATTCTTTTAAT
Organism: Neotragus pygmaeus; assembly: GCA_006410875.1. Classification (NCBI taxonomy): domain Eukaryota; kingdom Metazoa; phylum Chordata; class Mammalia; order Artiodactyla; family Bovidae; genus Neotragus; species Neotragus pygmaeus. The sequence continues at coordinate 107,903 of SJYV01001539.1, read as the reverse complement.
GGTCCAAGTGGCATGCCATTTAGAAAATATGTAGAAACCCAGAAACAGGACAAGTATCACTTTTTAAAATCACCATATCAAACATTTATATAGGCCTCCATGTTCCATTGAAGTTTACTCTTCCATATTGCTAAATATAGCTAATTCCTTAAGAAAGTCTAATCTAACATTGTAATTAGACCACAATACAATTTTGGCAATGATCTTAAAATAGGATTTGATCAGTGTATTATAGAATATTTGGCTCTTCCCATTCTTCTTGCATTGTAAAATTATTAGTTATGTTAGCAGATATGAGTTATCTCAGTAGGATGAACGAAATATCCTGAAAAATCTTTTCAGTTGAAAAGGAACAAAACCAAAATAAAACAAAATCTACCTCTTGAAAACACTGAATACAATATTTTGAAGTCTTTAAAAATGTATATGCAGATTTGTGGCCTTCTCAGGTGGTAAAGGACCTGCCTGCCAACGTAGGAGACATAAAGAGGCATCGTTCAGTTCCTGGTTCAGGAAGATCCCCTGGAGGAGGAAGTGGCAAACCACTCCAGTATTCTTGCCTGGAGAATCCCATGGACAGAGGAGCCTGATGGGCCACAGGCCAGGGGGGCTCAAAGCATCAGACACAACTGAAGCAACTTAGCACACTTGCAAGCATGAACACACGCATGGCATGCACACATGTAAGATATGCAGAAATGTGAACGCCACAGGAGCCACAGTAAGCAGCAGTAAGATTCCACAATGGAAAGCTCTTGTTAAATTGTGCCTACCCTGAGGCACTGGTCAATCTTTCTAACCTTCAGTCTCAGGTAGTGATCTCTGCAGTGATTGTATGGTAAGAGCATAAGGTTTTTCCAACTCATTGCTCTTGGAAAAATGAGCACCAGGATCCCATGCTTCCTTGTCAGAGGCTACATTCCCTGTAGTTATACCTGATACTTCCAGGAACTTGAGTCCTACTTGCCTCATGGATTGAAACTCACAAGTAGGTGCTTCAGTTCAGTTCAGTTCAGTTCAGCCACTCAGTCGAGTCCGACTCTTTGCAACTCCATGAACCACAGCATGCCAGGCCTCCCTGCCCATCACCAGCTCCCGGAGTTTACCCAAACTCATGTCCATTGAGTCGGTGATGCCATCTAACCATCTCATCCGCTGTCGTCCACTTCTCCTCCTGCCTTCAATCTTTCCCAACATCGGGGTCTTTTCAAATGAGTCAGCTCTTTGTATCAGGTGCAAAAATATTGGAGTTTCAGCTTCAACATCAGTCCTTCCTTAATCAGCTGTAAATTGATTCCATAAGCAGACATTGGGTGATAAATTTTTTTAAGATGTAAAGATTCTTTTGATAGCAAGATAGGACAGGGGCACTGAATAGATGAAAGACAGAAGCTTTTGAAACTAACAGTTTCAAAGGAAAGAAAGCTGCCAAGCAGGGCCACAGGGCTTTCCAGGTGGGGCAGTGATTAAAAAAAAAAAAATTGCCTGTCAATTCAGGAGACACAAGAGATGCAGGATCAATACTTGGGTGGAGAAGATCCCCTGGAATAGGAAAAGGGCAAGCTTCTCCAGTATTCTTGCCTGAAAAATCCCATGGACAGAGAAGCCTGGCCAGGTACAGTTCATGAGGTTGCAAAGAGTCAGACATGACTTAGCCTTTTATCACACACACACACAAGCAGGGGCACACAGTGGATTGCACCCAGGGATAGTGATAGTAGCTCAGCCAAGTCCAACTCTTTGTGACCCCATGGACAGTAGCTGACCAGGCAAGAATACTGGAGAGGGTAGCCATTCATTTCCCCAGGGATCAAACCCAGGTTTCCTGCATTGCAGGTATATGCTTCCCTATTCCCGGGAAGCACTCAGGGATAGGCTAACATCAAATGGCAACTGTACAGGACCGTCTGTGTATGACAAGTAGGCTGGGGTTGGGTTTTGTAGGCTTCCTTTGGATGGAATAATTTGAATAATTTCTGGAGGAGAAAGATAGAAACTGCCTTTAGTTGTCGAGTACATGGCTCTGGGACAATTGGCCTAGAGTGTAAAAATCCTCATAANAGTGGGTTACCATTTCCTTCTCCAATGCATGAAAGTGAAAAGTGAAAGTGAAGTCGCTCAGTCGTGTCTGACTCAGAGACCCCATGAACTGCAGCCTACCAGGCTCCTCCATCCATGGGAGTTTCCAGGCAAGAGTACTGGAGTGGGATGCCATTGCCTTCTCCATTGGTGATTCTTATGAGGCATATATAGTCAAGAATGAGGATAGCTTGCTGAAGCAGCAGTGTTTCATCCTACAGAAGAGGACCACCTAAAGGAATAAAACAGGCTTGAGAGAAAAGTAAAGAATTCACCTACAGTGCAGGAGCTGCAGGAGACATGGGTTCAATCCCTGGGTTGAATCCCTGGGTTGGGAAGATGCCCTGGAGGAGGAAATGTCAACCCACTCCAGTATTCTTGCCTGGGGAATTCCATAGACAGAGGAGCCTTGTGGGCTACAGTCCATGGGGTCACAAAGAGTTAGACATGACTGAAGCAACTTAGCACACAAGCCCGAGAGAAATGTTATCTTTGGATTCCTGTATTCAGCAGGAGTAAAGAACCAGTGGGAGAGGGGGATGAATACAGTGTCATCACAGATACAACTGGTAAAAAGCCTTAGTTATAAAGGGTGTAATTCAAAAACAAAAACAGAAGAAACATCAAAAGTAATTATTGAGAGAATGAGTCAGTTTTTAGGTATGTGCCAGGTTAGAGACTACAAAATCACTAAAGATAGAGTGATTTTGATCAGACTAAACTCTTGCCCCAGTCCTATCCTTACTAGGGATGGAGAAAGATCTGGTGTTAAAGAAAAAAAAAGTCATTAAGTCCTCTTTCATGCTGCAGGGTGTCATGCTTCCTGACTACAGAAGTTATTTGAAAGGAGAGGGAAGAAAAGTTTTTGTTTGAATAAAAAATAAAGTGATTATTTAATGAGTCTGGACGTTTATAATTGTTTAAATGTTAGAGTATGTTCTCTGACTTAAAGAATTACAGAGCTTTTAAATTATCTAACAATGAGCATAAAAATCATGAGGGCTATAAGAATTTTCATCTAGGGATAAGAGAAAGAAGACATGCATCAAAAAAAAATGTTAAGGGGCAACTGGAATTAAAAATATAGTTTCATTTTTACTACATGCTTTTGAACTGTGGTGTTGGAGAAGACTCTTGAGATTCCTTTGGACTGCAAGGAGATCCAACCAGTCCATTCTGAAGGAGATCAGCCCTGGAATTTCTTTGGAAGGAATGGTTCTAAAGCTGAAACTCCAGTACTTTGGCCACCTCATGCGAAGAGTTGACTCATTGGAAAAGACTCTGATGCTGGGAGGGATTGGGGGCAGGAGAAGAAGGAGACAACCGAGGATGAGATGGCTGGATGCCATCACCGACTCAATGAACGCGAGTCTGAGTGAACTCCGGGAGTTGGTGATGGACAGCGAGGCTTAGCGTGCTGCGATTCATGGGGTCGCAGAGTCGGACACGACTGAGTGACTGAACTGAACTGAACTGATGCTTGTTTATATATCCGAGATGTTTGTATGTATGTTTCATTTTTTTAAAATATTGGAAACAAAAGATTACACATCACAATCATTTAAATGTTGAAATTATCTATGAGGTAAAGAAATTTCAGTTTCATTCAGTTTTAAAATAAATTAGCAAATCACAAAAAGTGAATTTTATCAGAGGGTTTGCATCATGACCCAGTGACCTTTTAACAATCATATTACTTATGGATAAGAAAGAAAAGAGGCTGCATTCATATTTATTTACAACATTACAAAGTAATAGCAGTTCACTCTTATTAAATCCCAGACATCTGTACTTGTTCAAGAATATCATCCCTGCAAACACACAGATAAGAGCATTTCTATTTTTTTAAGTATCATAAAACCATTGGTGTCACACCTGAGGTCAGGGAAAATGTTCAAAAGATTGAATTCAGAAAGACTGAATAATAAATAAAAAGTGGAAAGGTATTTTACCTCTATTATGTGTTCTCTTCACACCTGAATCCAACAAAGCATGCATAAATATCTATCTCAACCAAACAGGGCACAATTTATAAACAAAATGAATTTTGTTTCTTCATTCTGTGTCTACATCACTAATTTTCTTTTACTTCCACTGCATATAACACAAATGAAATAACCTCAGGAACAAAACTTGTTATAAAAGTGGGCTTTAGGGTGCATTAAAAAATGATTGTGTGTAGACAACAGCACGTTAAAATGGGTTTTCTTAGGAACAGATGCCAGCTGGCAGGAAATCAAGCACTTTATTGAGTTTTGTAACCAAGACATTTTATGTGTGTACTACAAATACAGTGTTACATATAGGAAAATTTATTACGAGTATTGTTATGGAAATAATTCAAAACTTCTTGTGTAAATACATTCTTCCTTTTGCATTTTTATTTGTATCTAGTAAGGAGAGTCTATTTCAGTGTTCCTATAGCAAAATAACGGTCATAAGTAGAACCAAAAGTAGATTGGTTTATGTTGAAAGCAAAACTTAAAACACACACACACACACACACACACACACACACACACAGAGAAATATTTGTATAATATACTCAGAGGTGAACGACTTATAAGTGAAAGCTAATTTTAAGTAATGTTTCTCAAGTGTAATACATTCTCTATATGCTTTACAAAGTTTCTGTATCATTACATGTTATAAAAAATGTTGTATGTTGGAAACTTTCATTCTTTTAATGGTCCAAGTGGCATGCCATTTAGAAAATATGTAGAAACCCAGAAACAGGACAAGTATCACTTTTTAAAATCACCATATCAAACATTTATATAGGCCTCCATGTTCCATTGAAGTTTACTCTTCCATATTGCTAAATATAGCTAATTCCTTAAGAAAGTCTAATCTAACATTGTAATTAGACCACAATACAATTTTGGCAATGATCTTAAAATAGGATTTGATCAGTGTATTATAGAATATTTGGCTCTTCCCATTCTTCTTGCATTGTAAAATTATTAGTTATGTTAGCAGATATGAGTTATCTCAGTAGGATGAACGAAATATCCTGAAAAATCTTTTCAGTTGAAAAGGAACAAAACCAAAATAAAACAAAATCTACCTCTTGAAAACACTGAATACAATATTTTGAAGTCTTTAAAAATGTATATGCAGATTTGTGGCCTTCTCAGGTGGTAAAGGACCTGCCTGCCAACGTAGGAGACATAAAGAGGCATCGTTCAGTTCCTGGTTCAGGAAGATCCCCTGGAGGAGGAAGTGGCAAACCACTCCAGTATTCTTGCCTGGAGAATCCCATGGACAGAGGAGCCTGATGGGCCACAGGCCAGGGGGGCTCAAAGCATCAGACACAACTGAAGCAACTTAGCACACTTGCAAGCATGAACACACGCATGGCATGCACACATGTAAGATATGCAGAAATGTGAACGCCACAGGAGCCACAGTAAGCAGCAGTAAGATTCCACAATGGAAAGCTCTTGTTAAATTGTGCCTACCCTGAGGCACTGGTCAATCTTTCTAACCTTCAGTCTCAGGTAGTGATCTCTGCAGTGATTGTATGGTAAGAGCATAAGGTTTTTCCAACTCATTGCTCTTGGAAAAATGAGCACCAGGATCCCATGCTTCCTTGTCAGAGGCTACATTCCCTGTAGTTATACCTGATACTTCCAGGAACTTGAGTCCTACTTGCCTCATGGATTGAAACTCACAAGTAGGTGCTTCAGTTCAGTTCAGTTCAGTTCAGCCACTAAGTCGAGTCCGATTCTTTGCAACTCCATGAACCACAGCATGCCAGGCCTCCCTGCCCATCACCAGCTCCCGGAGTTTACCCAAACTCATGTCCATTGAGTCGGTGATGCCATCTAACCATCTCATCCGCTGTCGTCCACTTCTCCTCCTGCCTTCAATCTTTCCCAACATCGGGGTCTTTTCAAATGAGTCAGCTCTTTGTATCAGGTGCAAAAATATTGGAGTTTCAGCTTCAACATCAGTCCTTCCTTAATCAGCTGTAAATTGATTCCATAAGCAGACATTGGGTGATAAATTTTTTTAAGATGTAAAGATTCTTTTGATAGCAAGATAGGACAGGGGCACTGAATAGATGAAAGACAGAAGCTTTTGAAACTAACAGTTTCAAAGGAAAGAAAGCTGCCAAGCAGGGCCACAGGGCTTTCCAGGTGGGGCAGTGATTAAAAAAAAAAAAATTGCCTGTCAATTCAGGAGACACAAGAGATGCAGGATCAATACTTGGGTGGAGAAGATCCCCTGGAATAGGAAAAGGGCAAGCTTCTCCAGTATTCTTGCCTGAAAAATCCCATGGACAGAGAAGCCTGGCCAGGTACAGTTCATGAGGTTGCAAAGAGTCAGACATGACTTAGCCTTTTATCACACACACACACAAGCAGGGGCACACAGTGGATTGCACCCAGGGATAGTGATAGTAGCTCAGCCAAGTCCAACTCTTTGTGACCCCATGGACAGTAGCTGACCAGGCAAGAATACTGGAGAGGGTAGCCATTCATTTCCCCAGGGATCAAACCCAGGTTTCCTGCATTGCAGGTATATGCTTCCCTATTCCCGGGAAGCACTCAGGGATAGGCTAACATCAAATGGCAACTGTACAGGACCGTCTGTGTATGACAAGTAGGCTGGGGTTGGGTTTTGTAGGCTTCCTTTGGATGGAATAATTTGAATAATTTCTGGAGGAGAAAGATAGAAACTGCCTTTAGTTGTCGAGTACATGGCTCTGGGACAATTGGCCTAGAGTGTAAAAATCCTCATAACCAAAGTGGTTGTGTTCCTGATGAACTGAAGTTCTTTCTTCATTATCAAAGACATCCAAGATGAAGCAAGGAGGTTAAGGAAATAAAGAGAGCATTTATTTAACCAAGAATATGCCCTCAGAGGGAGATAAGGTATATAGGTGAGAAGGTGTTGCCCTGGGTTTCTTTGGCAAGCCTGTTATGAGGGGCATGCAAATTAAGGGGTGGAATACTTATTGGAGAAGGAGGAATTTGGGAATCAAATTCCCTGATTTTAATCACAGCTCCATTTTGCTGAGGTGAGGAGGGATTTTTGTCCTTATTTAGCTTTTATTGGAAGAGATATGGTGCCAGTTCATGGTGGGTACTTCTTTTCTGTTAGGCTAATTTCATTGTTATGAAGGCATAATGAGTAACAAATTACATTCAAACACAGGAGAGTCCTACTTTTCTCAAACCTTTCTTGGTCTGCTTTCAGGACTCATCACCCAAAAGGTATGGTTTCCTGTCAATCTGAAGGTTCCTATTCTTCTTTGTCTGATCCTGCTATTTACTAGATACATGTTTTCCTGCCACCTGACCCTACCTTTATTTCTCTGCTCATACCTAGCTTGTGCTTCTGCCTACTTAGTCATGTCTAACTCTTTTGGAACCCCATGAATTGTAGACTGCCAGGCTCCTTTGTCCATGGAAATGTCTAGGCAAGGATACTAGATTGGGTTGCCATTTCCTCTTCCAAGGGATCTTCCCCACCCAGAGATTGAACTCACATCTCTTGAGTTTCCTGCATTGGCAGCCAGATTTTTTCTTACTGCTGAGCCAGCTAGCTGTCTGCCCTCTATAGCAGCTGGAGTGTGCATATATTATGCTGCTCAACAAAGGGAACTAATCTGTCTAGCTAGGGTCTCAATACTGGGTCAAGACAGCATTTAAAAATCAAAACAAAACAAAAAACTGTATTACAGTACTTCCATATTCTAAACAAAGGAATAAAATTAACAGAGCATTATGATACAGTATGAAATCAGGATTATAATTATTTTTTAATCTTGTAAGTAAATTCATAGAGGAGGAATGATGATATATTAAAAACTATGTCAGGATCTCTGTAACATGATGACACAGTGTTCTTCCTTCCATTCATTTAAGAGTAGTGGAACTCATAAGACGGAGCCATGGGCTTTTAAACTAGAACATTTGCAGTGACATGGCTGAATTTGCAATTCTGTCTTCCTGTCACCTTGCTAGTATGGGATATTTAATTCTGCTTTTGACTTTACTTCCCATTATTTCTCATGATCAGTTTCAGAAGTTTGGCCTCAGTTCTTCTCTATGCCTACCTGTATCAGCATTGCCCCTGTAAATTATCCCAGAACTGATCATCAGCATCTACAATCCTAAGTGTATATAAAAGTTTTGAAGATATCCTTTTGTGCACTCAGTAAAAGTATTGGCATATAGTGTTAAATCTAGACAATGGTCATAGCTTGTAATATGAATACTGTCATATTATTTTATCACTAATTAATATCCAGAATTTAATTATTGGTTGTATAGTAAGTAATATTTCCTTTCTAGTCCTCACTGTATTTAGTCAGTGCATATTATATGAAATTTAAATTCTTAAAATAAAATATTTTCTTTTTAGAATAAAATAGTGAAAAATATTTTATTGTATGAGGAAGTTCATAGTCACTAGTTTTTCATTTTTTAAAAATTCATCTTTTAAACAGTGCTGCAATGAACATTGGGGTACATGTGTCTCTTTCAATTTTGGTTTCCTCAGTGTATATGCCCAGCAGTGGGATTGCTGGATCATAAGGCAGTTCTATTTGCAATTTTTTAAGGAATCTCCACACTATTTTCCATAGTGGCTGTACTAGTTTGCATACCCACCAACAGTGTAAGAGGGTTCCCTTTTCTCCACACCCTCTCCAGCATTTATTGCTTGCAGACTTTTGGACTGCAGCCATTCACATGGAAACAACCTAGATATCCATCAGTAGATGAATGGATAAGAAAGCTGTGGTACATATACACAATGGAGTATTACTCAGCCATTAAAAAGAATACATTTGAATCAGTTCTAATGAGACANCAAACCCAATACAGTATTGTAAAGTAGAATAAAGTAAAAAATAAAATTAAAAAAAATTTCATCTTTTAGCTTTTCTCAATAAGTCTGCTTTCATTGGTTTAATCTTTGTAATGCAATAAGTTTTCTAGGAAGGTTGAATTTGCTAGTCTAAATATATGTATGTAAGAAAAGATGAATAAACAAAATAAGTGTATTCTGAAGACTTAAAGAGATACAGACAATTCTAAGGCATATAGCAATTTCAAGCTATGTTAATAGCATGATAATCTATATTTCTGCATAATGATAAACATAACATCTAAGATGGTTATTAAACACTGGTCCAGTATATTGTTACCAAATGTGATCTTCAGGTATGGGGTGAAATCTGCCCGATTTGTCCATAGTACTGATGTATATTCTTATATCACTAGCTTTTCCTGGAACACACCAAATTCAACTGTAGAGAAAGATCTACATTACCAGATAAGGCTTGTGGTTGTTGTTCAATCCCTAAGTCATGTCTGACTCTTTCTGACCCGATGAACTGCAATATACCAGGCTTCCCTGTTCTTCACTATCTCCCTGAGTTTGCTCAAACTCATGTCCATTGATTCAGTGAATCTGTCCAACCATCTCATTCTCTGTCACTACCTCTCCTCATGCCCTCAATCTTTCTCAGCATCAGGATCTTTTCCAGTGAGTCAGTTCTTCACATCAGGTAGCCAAAGTAGTGGAGCTTCAGCTTCAGCATCATTCCTTCCAATGAATATTCAGGGTTGATTTCCTTTAGGATTAACTAGTTTAATCTCTTGCTGTCCAAAGGACTCTCAAGAGTCTTCTCCAGCACCAAAATTCAAAAGCATAAATTCATAGGGGCTTAGCCTTATTTTGGTCTAACTCTCACATCTATATTTGACTGCTGGGAAAAAAAGAGCTTTGACTAGATGGACCTTGGTCAGCAAAGTGATGTTTCTGCTTTTTAATATGATTTCTAGGTTTGTCATAGCTTTTCTTCCAAGGAACAAGCGGTTTTGCACTTGCAGTCACTGTCTCCAGTGATTTAGGAGCCCAAGAAAATAAAATCTGTTATTTTCCAATAACACTGTTTCTAATTTTTTCCCTTCTATTTGACATTAAATCATGGGATCAGGTATCATAATCTTAATCTTTTGAATGTTGAGTTTGAAGCCAGCTTTTTCCATCCTCCTCTTTCACACTCATCAAGAGGCTCTTTAGGTTCTCTTCGCTTTGTGCCATTAGAATGGTATCATCTGCATATCCATAAGTGCTTGTGGCTCAGATAGTAAAGAATCTGTTTGCAGTGCAGGAGACCCAAGTTCTATCCCTGGGTCAGGAAGATCCCCTGGAGAAGGAAATGGTAACCCACTCCTGGAAAATTTGCCTGGAAAATTCCATGGACTGAGGAGCCAGGCCTACCACAGTCCATGAGGTTGCAGAGTTGGACGTGATTGAGCAGCTTAACTTATCTACATATCCTATATCTGCTGGCAATCTTGATTTCAGCTTTTTATTCATCCAGCCTGGCATTTCACATGATTGATATCATTCTTTAGTCAAACTGATAGTCCACTGGGCTCAGTCACGTCATCACCCATGTCTTGGAATTTATGGCTATTTGGAATTTATGAGCAGTTACCTAAAATAAAAGGGAGAGCTGAGAAACTGGTTAAATGGTAACAAAGGAGCCAAAGAAATAGGCTCCTTGATGTTATCAGGAGACCAACCTTCATTACAAGATCTAAAAGAACTGACCTATTGTTAACTGTCAATCCTATGCAAAAGCTATTTTTAGTAACAGGGCAAAAGGTATATAATGAGATGTCTTAATATCCTAAGTGAGTCTCTTCCTACCCCCTTCTAGTTTCTAAGCCGTAAGCTGTCTCTGTTATTTTCTGACTTTAAATAAGACTGTTATACTGCTGTAAAGACCTTAGCAACTGCATTCCTTTTGTCCTGCAGCGAATTCTTTCCTTCAGAGATCATGAACCCATAGCTGAAACCCAAAATCATGGGATATGATGTACCCTGCATATAAGTTAAATAAGCAGGTGTCAATATATAGCTTTGACATACTCTTTTTGCAATTTTGAACCACTCCATTGTTCTATGTCTGGTTCTAACTTTTGTTTCTGGACCTGCATACAGGTTTCTCAGGAGGCAGGTAAGGTGGTCTGATATTCCCATCTCTCTAAAAATTTTCCACAGTTTGTTGTGATCCACTCAGTCAAAGGCTTTTGCATAGTCAATGAATACCTAGATGGTTTTTCTGGAATTCCCTTACTTTGTCTATGATTCAAAAAATGTTGGCAATTTGCTCTCTGGTTCTTCTGGCTTTTCTAAATCCAGCTTGTATATCTGGAGGTTCTCAGTTTCGTAATGCTGAAGCTTAGCTTCAAGGATTTTGACCAGAACCATGCTAGCATGTTAACTGAGTGCAATTATGCAGTAGTTCAAACATTCTTTGGCATTGCCTTTCTTTGGGATTGGAATGAAATCTGACTTTCTCCAGTCCTGTGGCCACTGCTGAGTTTTCCAAATTTGCTGGCATATTGAGTACAGCACTTTTACAGCATCATCTTTTAGCATTTGAAATAGCTCAGCTGGAATTCCATCATCCATCTCCACTAGTTTTGTTCATAATAATGATTTATGTGGCTGCCTTGACTTCACACTCCAGGATGTCTGGCTCTAGGTGAGTGACCACATCATCATAGTTATCTGGTTCATTAAGACCTTTTTTGTATGGTTCTGTGCATTTTTGCCACCTCTTCTTAANAGCATTTGAAATAGCTCAGCTGGAATTCCATCATCCATCTCCACTAGTTTTGTTCATAATAATGATTTATGTGGCTGCCTTGACTTCACACTCCAGGATGTCTGGCTCTAGGTGAGTGACCACATCATCATAGTTATCTGGTTCATTAAGACCTTTTTTGTATGGTTCTGTGCATTTTTGCCACCTCTTCTTAATCTCTTCTGCTTCTGTTAGGTCCTTGTCATTTCTTTCCTTTCTTGTGCTTGTTTTTGTGTGAAATATTCCATTGGTATCTCTAATTTTCTCAAAAGAGATCACTAGTCTTTTCCATTTTATTATTTTCCTCTATTTCTTTACACTGTTCATTTAAGAAAGCTTTCTTATGTCTCCTTGCTATTCTCTGGAACTCTTCATTCAGTTGGGTACATCTTTCCCTTTCTCCTTTACCTTTCACTTCTTTACTTTTCTCAGCTATTTATAAGGTCTTCTCAGACAACTACTATGCCTTCTTGCATTTCTCTTTCTCAGGGATAGTTTTGGTCACCACTTCCTGTATGATGTTACGAACCTCCATCCATAGTTCTTCAGGCACTCTACCAGATCTAATCCCTTCCATTTATTTGTCAGCTCCAGTGTATAATCATAAGGGATTGATTTAGGTTATATCTGCATGATCTAGTAGTTTTCCCTACTTTCTTCAATTTAAATCTGAATTTTGCATTAAAGAGTTCATGATCTGAGCCCCAGTCAGCTCCAGGTCCTTTTTTTGCTGACTATATAGACCTCATCATCGTCAGCTGCAAAGAATGTAATCAATCTGATTTCAGTATTCACCATCTGGTGATGTCCATGTGTAGAGTTCTCTTTTGTGTTTTTGGAAGGGGATTTTTGCTATGAACAATGTGTTCTCTTGATAAATTAGTAATATCAATTTTATGGATTAGGGAATAAAATACAAAAGAGATTTAATCACCTTGATTTGGTGATATAGTAAAACAGTAGCTAAAATATATATTTTCTCAACATCAAATCCTATTCACTGAAACACTAAGCTTTTTTTATTTTAATAATGATACACTTAAAATTATTATTTCTATATTTGAAGATTTTTTTTTCCTGTTTAGGAATAAGTTCCATTTTCAAAAATATTGTATTTCTTTTTATTGTATTTAAAACTAAAGTCTATATTTTATACAACAAAATATTTTACTAAAGAATAATCCTGTACCATCCCCTTCCCTTCCTTCTCCAAAAAGTCATTAAGACAACTTCTTTTATGGAGCTATTATAGAAATGAATAATACCTATATTTACAAAGAGATTTTATAATGGATTTCCAACATTAAACCCATTGCTTAGGATAAGCAATAGAATTAGCTATTTGGGTTTCAAGAGTAAAAATTAAGGCCTCTTGATTTGTAGTTTAATATTAAGGACAAGGATCCTAACTCCACTTAGGCTGGATGCCATGGTGGAATCTCCGAGAAAGAAATACTTGAGCAGCTCTCCAGTCTGACACAGTGTGGCAGCACAGAGCAAAGTGAACACTGGCCTGGGAGAATGGCATGAATCCTGGCTGTTGCAAATTGGAACTAGAAGTCCAAAGGCAAGACCTTTGTGAACTATGTCTTTAGATTTTGATGGACTTTGCTGTAGTTTTTCATGTTTTTGCTTGCTTGTGTTAGGTAGTTAGAATAGGGAAAGGAGTCCAGAATGGTGGTGGCTAAAAGACAAGGAAGGGGAAAGCCCATAAAATAGAACAAAGGAAGGCCTAAGGACCGGAGTGAGGACCTCAGCTAGCCCAGTTTACACAGGGCAGGCCTAGAGAGACGAGAGAAAAAAAAAAAAACATAAAAAAGAAGAGCCAAAGTGCCGGGGACCTCTCTCTCTCTTCTCTTTGAGTCTTTTGGGTCAGCAGCCCCTCATGTCTCAAGGATGTATTTTCCTTTATTTTCTAAATAAAACTGAGCTGTAACATGGAGCTGTAACACTGGTCTGTCCAAGGGCTGTAATGCTGGTCTATCGCTTCAAATTTTTGTTGTGAAGAGACAGAACCAAAGAAATTACACACTCCCCTGACACTTATTTAAAGTATTTAGAGCAGAATGTGATCTGAAGGATGTAAAATTAAACCTCTTATTCATATGAAATTTAATTATTCCATGTTATTTTAATTTAATTTGGAAAAAGAAGAGAGATATGATCATTATATCACTGGGAGGGCAGATAAATGACATTCAACTTACATTTGTTCATTGGCAGAAGAAATCAAAAAGGGCTACAAGAAAGATTCCTATATCACAGTTGGTCCTGGTAGAGGAGCATGCCAATATACAGAGTTGAAAGTGATAGTAATAAAGAGAAAAGGATGGAAAGTGAGCCCTAGGGGGCTTGGATTAGACAGAAAGAGGAACACAGAAGTTAACCAAGGTCAAAGAACCTGATGTAAGTACTTGATAATAGAAGGATCCACTTGGCATCCTCAAAAAAGAAGCTCAAGAAACCATTATTTGATTAAAGTTTGGAGTAAATGTCTAAAGCTCAAAATAAGTACAGAAGCAGTCATAGTGCCCACATATTTTATTTTATTTTTCTTGATTAAACAAGAGCATTTATTTTTTGATAAAACAGAGCAGAGTTGCCAGCAGTGACTTTTTACTGTTAAAAGGCCCATTTACCTTACAAACCATATACTACGCTTTGAGTTTCTAGACTAATTCTATTATACTATTTATATTAAAATATAAATAGTATATGACTGAAATGAGCTAGTGGTCAAAACAGAAGAAAAACTTTATTCGATACTATGTTGAAATTTTAAAAAAAGCAATGTAAAAGTTGCATATTAAATTACAATATTTATTCACTTATTTAATGAAGAATGAAACTCAGTTCAAAACCAATTGAAAATGCTAATGTTGAGTACAAAGTATAAAAATATTAATCTCCAACATCTAGTACATTGATAGGGCATGCAATAGTCACTCATTTAAGCTTTTTTCATTTCTATTTGTATTCAAGAGGATAATATGGTCCCAGAAATTGAGTTTTTCCCAATGTTTTCAATGATTATATGAGAACATATGAATACTTTCAGAATAAGCAATTTCTGAAATCAAAATAAAATGTATGGTAACACAGAGATGAGGCACATGTATAATATCATGTAAGAAATGAATCACCAGTCTAGGTTTGATGTAGGGTGCAGGATGCTTCGGGATGGTGCACTGGGATGACCCAGGGGGATGGTGTTGTG
>SJYV01001539.1:38653-80666 GCA_006410875.1 Neotragus pygmaeus | reverse complement strand
CTGGGAAGGGGCCCCTGAGCAGCTTAGCCTGGAGCTCCTATGACAAGGAGATGGGACAGCCTGGGGAGCTGTGGAGGAGGAGGATTCCTGGTAGGGTAGAGAGTCTTGTGGGGTAGGACAGTGTGTGGAGGCTGAGTCCAGGATGGTGGGGAGGGTCACGTCCAGAAGAGAACACGTGTGTGTGCCCACACACACACGCGTATGTCCAGAGTCCGGTCGGGGTGGACAGTGTGGTGAGTCTCCACTTCTTTGGTTGGGAACTCTTGGCTCTAAACTTGTCATCCCTGACAAACTTTCATCTTTCGCTTCCCAGAATGAGAACTGTGAATTGCACATGAAGTCTACACCCTGGTAAAGTACCCTCTTTTTGTCTGGCCCTCTGACTCATTTCTCTTTAAGGATATGGTATCTTGTGGTTTTGATTTGCATTTCAGTGATGGCCAGTGATGCTGAGCATCTTTTCATAGGCTTACAGGCCATTTCTTCTTCAGAGAAATATTTATTCAAACCTTTTGCCCGTTTTAAAGTGGGTGATTTGCCTTTTGTTGTTGACTTGTAAAATTTCTTTGTATATTCTAGATACAAGCCCCTTGTCAGATATATGACTTCTAAATATTTTTTCCTGTTCTGAAGATTGTCTTTCACGTTCTTAATACTGTTCTCTGAAGCACAGAAATGTTCAGTTTTGGTGGATTTCAGTGTATGTGTATTCTTCCTTTGTCCCTTGTGCTTTTGGCGTCATATTTAAAAAACCATTGCCTAATCCAAGGCCATGAAGATTTATTCCCATGGTTTCTTTTAAGAGTTTTATAGTCTTAGCTCTCACGTGTGAGTCTATGATTGATTTTTGAGTTAATTTGTATATGGTGAATATATATGTAGATATTATGAAATAGGGGTCCAGCTTCACTCTTGGACTCTTGGCATGTGGATATCCATTGTCCCAGAATCATTTGGTGAAAAGATGATTCTTTCCCTCCTGAATTGTCTTGGCACCCTTGTTGAAGNTTGTATATGGTGAATATATATGTAGATATTATGAAATAGGGGTCCAGCTTCACTCTTGGACTCTTGGCATGTGGATATCCATTGTCCCAGAATCATTTGGTGAAAAGATGATTCTTTCCCTCCTGAATTGTCTTGGCACCCTTGTTGAAGATCAAGTGACTGTTGCTTCCATTGACAGTCTGACAGCTATTTTGTCCTCAGTCAAGTTATTAAGCCCCTCTAAGTCTCATTTTTTTTCTATCTGCGAATTATAGCAATACCAAGGGCATGGTCCATGGTTGGGTTGCTTTGAGGATCCAGTGAGGTAACCCACATGAGGAAATCAGTGATCTGAGAAGTGGAACAGTCCGAAAATATCAACTAATGTTGTTATTATTATTGCTGTTTGATTATGCATTCCTTGTTGAGACCAAGGGAAAATTTCCTGACAGCTGTGTCTGNTAAACTGAACTGAACTGAAACTGTTTTTCAAAAAGATCTCTTGGTTAATTTTTATATTTAGAAGAGTCAGCAGGCTAAAACTTTTGGTGTTTCTCAAACATAAATGACTCAGGTATATTCATGATCTGGTTGGATGACATCAATGACTCAGTGGAAACGATTTTGAGCTAACTCCAGTAAATAGTGAAGGACAGTGAATCCTGGAATGCTACAGTCCTTGGGGGCACAAAGAGTTGGGCATGATTTAGTAACTGAACAATAAGTTTCATGATCAGCCACCTAAATCTGCTTTTCTGTTAATAAAGTAAAAATATTAATTAAAATAAATAGAACTGAACATTCAATTACAGTGTCACTTTACCCTCAGAATATAACCATGTTATTTATTGGAAAATCTCAGACACATCTTAATTTTCTTCTTTTAAAGACTCCCCATGATATAAGTTTCATTTTGACCTGTTTCTTACATCTATTTAATACTTCCAATCTTTCATAGTATTTTCAGACTTAACTGATAAGTTCTTTATTAGTAATTAAGAATATATTTCCCCCCCCCACCCCGGTTCTTTTAATACAAAAAAACATTTTGCAAATGTTAGTTAAATTCCCTGGTCAGTTCATATAAGCTGAAATATAACTGAGTGTGTGAAGACACTGTGGGGAGACTCTTCTGTCCCACAGCCTGTTATTTGTGAGGCTTCTCTTGATGAGGCTAAGTACAGAGTAGAGAGAACCACACTGATATTTGCTAACACTGTTATTCTGTTTCCAAACACAGAAATCACTTGCTGTCTAGAATGAAAACATTTTTCTCAATCTGATGTGGAAAACTCTGTGCACTGGTACAAAACCCGACCTCAGAGACAAAGTAAAATAGAGAAAAGAATAGTTTCATTGCTTTGCCAGGCAAAGGGAGACACAGAGGGCTCATGCTCCTTAAAAAGGGTGTATTACCGCCAGGGGGATCTGGTGAGTTTTATAACAATGATTCAAGCACAAGGGTGCTGGAATCAGAGTGTGTGCAAGGCCTGCGCTCCTTTAATCTGGCCTCAGGTGGGGGAGCTTCTCCCCATTTGCATCCTGTGGTCTTCTCTGGAATGAAGAATGCTAACATCTTCCATTTGTTGGGGGTTTTAGTTCTATGCTGCTGCTGCTGCTGCTGTTCAGTCATATCTGATTCTTTGCATCCCCATGAACCATAACCCTCCAGGCTCCTCTTTCCATGCCATTCTCCAGGCAAGAATACTGGAGTGGGTAACAATTTCCTACTCCAGGGGATCTTCCTGATCCAAGGATCAAACTCACATCTCCTCCACTGGCAGGTGGATTCTTTATCACCATGCCACCTGGATATAAAAGAGCTCAGAGATATTGTTATGTGTATCCCGTGGAGGAGAACCAGGATCCTATCCCAAGGTGCACTATTGTTTCTTGACAGTTCCTTCCTTGTCTTTGTATCCTTTCCCTTCTGTGATTAGTGACTATTTGAAAGGATTCTGTGCCCAGGAACCCTACGGGGTCCTGATTGGTTTCAAACCCAGTAAAAGGCTACCCTAACCTGTCACATCCTTAGGGCATTTGTTAGGCTGCTGTCTGCATATTGGGAGCTGCTTGTGTTATTATGTTAAGAAGACCAATAAATTGATTTGAGAATACTATTCTGTCTTTGCAGTTTTTCTGTTTATATTGTTTTAAATATATCCATTTATGTATATATACCATATGTATATAAAGTATCTGTATACTGAATGACAATAGCAGTTTACTAAAATCTGGCTATGATAAATCAGTAAAATGTTTAATTACACTTTAGGAGCCAGTTGAGGAGGGGGACTGGTTACCAGGAGAATTGACCAGTGATTATAGGACTGGAGCTTTAAGTCCCAGCCTATCCCACCCCACCTCCAGGGACAGGAAAAGTACTTGAGGTTGAATCAAGTACTACTGGCCAAGGATTTAATTAGCCATGTCTGTATAATGAAGTTCAAAACCCAAATGGTTAAGTTAAGAGAGATTCTGGGTTGTTGAATATGTGAAGATGCAGAAAGAATGGCACCCTTGCAGAGGGCATGGGTGCCTCATGCACTTTCCCCATACTTTGTCCTATATTTCTCTTCTACCTGGCTGATTTTGAGTTATATCTTTTTGTCATAGCTAGTAATCAAATAAATAAAGTTGTTCTCTGAGTTTTGTGAGCGGTTCTAGCAAATTAATTGAAATCAAGGAGGGGTAACCTCTCATTAAGAGCCAGTAGATCAGAAGTACAAGCAACAGCTTGCACTGGGGATTGGCATTCTGAGTTGGAGGGGCTTGTTAGGACTCTTAATTTGTAGCCAGTCATCAAAAGCACTGGTCTTGTAATTAGCATCAGAAAATGGAGTTGGCTATGAATGCAGTATTGTTTTAGACTAAATCTTTAATCTGTGGAATTTGATGCATATTAAAATTGAATTGAATTGTAGAACATCAAGCTAAGAAGTGTCTGAGAAGTGTTTATGCTTGTATTGTTGTGGGGAACTCCTTCATATTTGGTTGCTCAAATTGCCTAAGTGAATTGTTTCATATTACTAATAAATGATAGACACGGGGGGGAAATTTAGTAGGAAAGAACCAGATTTTCCCTACATTTTGTTGTTGTTGTTCAGTTACTAATTCATGTCCCTGTCCAATTCTTTGCAACCCCATGGACCACAGCACCACAGGCTTCCCTGTCTATTATCTCCCAGTTCATGAGTGCTAATTCACTTCAGACATGTTCAACTCCTTATGACCCCACAGATTGTAGCCCTCAGGCACCTCCGTCCATGGATTCTCTAGGCAATAATACTGGAGTGTGTTGCCATACTCTCCTCCAGGGGATCTTCATAACCCAAGGATCAAACCCACATTTCTTACATCTTCTGCATTGACAGGCAGGTTCTCTATCACTGAGGCACCAGGGGAGGCCCTATCTCCTGGAGATTGCTCAAATTCATGCCATTGATTCAGTGATGCCATCAAACCATTTCATTCTCTGTCACCCACATATCCTCTTGCCTTCAATCTTTCCCAGCATCTGGATCTTTTCAAATGAGTCAGCTCTTTGAATCAGGTGGCCAAAGTGTTGAAGCCTCAGCATCAGTCCTTCCAGTATATTCATGTGTTCAATATATTCAGGGTTGATTTCATTTAGGATTGACTGGTTTGATCTCCTTGCAATCCAAGGGACTCTTAATAGTTTTCTCCAGCACCAGTTTGAAAGCATCAGTTCTTTGGTGCTCAGCCATCTTTATGTTCCAACTCTCATATCCATACATGACTACTGGAAAAACCATAGCTTTGACTAGACACACCTTTGTTGGCAAAGTAATATCTCTGCTTTTTAATATGCTTTCTAGGTTTTTCATAGCTTTTCTACCAAGGAGCAAGTGTCTTTTAATTCATGGCTAAAGTCACTGTCCTCTGATTTTAGAGTCCAGGAAAAAAAAATCTGCCACTGTTTCCATTGTTTTCCCCATCTATGTGCCATGAAGTTAGGGGACACGATGCTATGATCTTAGTTTTTTGAATGTTCAGCTTTAAGCCAGTCTTTTCACTCCCCTCTTTCACCTTCATCAAAAGGCTCTTTTGTTCATCTTTGCTTTCTGCCAATAGGGTGGTATCATCTGCATATCTGAAGTTGTTGATATTTCTCCCAGAAATCTTCATTCCAGCTTGTGCTTCATTCAGGTCAACATTTCACATAATGTACTCTGCAGAGAAGTTAAATAAACAAGGTGACAATATACACCCTTGACATACTCCTTTTCCAATTTTGAAATAGTCCATTGTTCCATCTCCAGTTCTAACTATTGCTTCCTGACCTTCATGTAGGTTTCTCAGGAGGCAGGTAAGGTGGTCTGTTATCTGCATGTCTTGAAGAATTTTCCACAGTTTATTGTGATCCACACAGTCAAAGGCTTTAGTGCAGTCAAAGAAGAAAAAGTAGATGTTTTTCTGGAATTCCCTTACTTTTTCCATGATCCTGCATGTGTTTTCAATTTGATCTCTGGTTCCTCTTTCTTTTCTAAATCTTGCTTGTACATCTGGAAATTCTTGTACTGTTGAAGCCTAGCTTGAAGGATTTTGAGTATTATCTTGCTAGCATGAGTGCAATTGTACAGTAGTTTGAACATTCATTGGCATTGTCTTCCTTTGGGATTGGAATAAAAACTGACGTTTTCCAGTCCGGTGTCCACTGCTGAGTTTTCCAAACTTGCTTCCCTATATAGGAAGGAAAAAAATCTGCATTTTTCTATATTTTCATGTGTTTGTGGGACATATTAATTTATTTTTTTATCTCTAAACTTCTTTTGTTCCTATCAACTACAAACTGCCATTTGCCTGTCAATAACAAATTGGCACTTGCCAAGAGTATTTGAATTTGCCTGGAACTGAAAAACAACAAGGGTATTTGCCATCTGCCTGTGCTGCTGTAGCTGCTTACCTTCGACACTCTCTAAAGGGAATTCAGGATGGAGAATGAGGTACTCTGTGTTCCAGTAAAACTGGTGGAACAGGTCTTTAGATAGATATTTTTAGGAACTGACTTCATGATTCCAATCCTTGCTTCTCCTATTTAGAAAAGCAGTAAATCCCTTCATGGTGACATCACCTCCTTATGGCTAGCAGAAAACCTTTTGTAAAATGAGTGATTGATTGCACCAAACTCCCCCTTCATAAAATCTTATATATTGACCTTCCCCACTGCTTGTTTGGAGCAGGGTCAGAACTATCTGAGGTGCTGTCTCATGGGCTGCAGTACTCAGTTTGCCACAAGTAAAACTTAAATCACAACTTTCACAACATACATCTTTTTAATTGACACTCCTGAACAAATATAATTTGTGGGGTTATAGATAATATACAATATAATAATTTATCTTCACAAATCATTCCATTCTTCACAAGCTAACATGCATATTGTGTATATCCACATGGTATTATCTGAAGTACCCACACTTTAGGTATTCTTCCCCCCACACACAGACACACACATAAACAGACAGACATTTATGATCACATTGTCCCTCAATATCTGTTACATCTGAAAATTCCCAATGGTTACATGAGAACAAATATCATTATGATTCAGAAAATACTATAATTATCTTAAGAGAGAGTGACATGACTCTAAATCTGTTGCCAAATGCAAAAAAAAATTTTTTTTAAATTAATTGCTTAGTAGTGTCTCTTTGTGACTCTATGGACTGTCCCCCATCAGGTCCTCTGGCAATGGAATTTCTTAGATAAGAATATTTTAGTGGGTTGCCATTTACTCCTCCAGGGGATCTTCCTGATCCAGGGATCAAATTTGCATCTCCTGCATTGGCAGGGGAAATCTTTACTGCAGAGCCACCAGGGAAGCCCAAATGCAAAGTTGATGTATGAAAGACAAAATCTGGGGTGGGGTGAGGTCTCAGGATGTGTGTCTTTCTTCTGATTGGTTGGCCATGAGATAAGAAGGTGCTATTCTTGGACTCTTGTACTTAGTCTGAAGTTACCATCCTCATTGTGGTCACATGTATCACAGCCTCGTGTAACTCAATGAAGCTATGACCCATGCCATGTATGGCCACCCAAGATGGACAGATCATGATGGCGAGTTCTGACAAAACATGGCCCACTGGAAAAGGAAATGGGAAACCACTTCAGCATTCTTGCCTTGAGAATACCATGAACAGAATGAAAAGGCAAAATGATATGACACTGAAAGCTGAAACCCCCAGGTAGGCAGGGGGGTTTCCAATATGCTATAGGAGAAGACCAGAAAAACAGCTCCAGAAGGCATGAAGAGACTGAGCCAAAGTGAAAATGACATGCAGTTGTGGATGACTCTGTTGGTGAAAGTAAAGTCTGATGCTGTGAAAAAAAATATTGTGTAGGAACCTGGAATATTAGCACCATGAATCAAGGTAAATCGAATGTGTTAAACAGGAGATGGCAAGAGGGAACACTGACATTTCAGAAATCAGTGGACTAAAATGAATGCGCATAGACAATTTAATTCAGATGACCATTGTATCTACTACTCTGGCCAAGAATCTGTTAGAAGGAATGGAGTAACCCTCATCATCAACAAGAGTCCGAAATGCAGTACTTCAGTGTACTCTCAGAAATTACGGAATGATTTTGGTTTGTTTCCAAGGCAAATCATTCAACATCATAGTAGTCCAAGTCAATACCACATACACTAATGCTGAAGAACAGGAAGTAGAAAAATTCTATAAAGACCTACAAGATCTTCTAGAACTAACACCAAAATCGATGTCCTTTTCATCATAGGGGAGTGGAATGCAAAAGTATGATGTCAAGAGATTCCTGAAGTAACAAGAAGTTTGGCCTTGGAGCACAAAATGAACAGGACAAAAGTTAACAGAGTTTTGTCAAGATAATACACTGGTCATAGCAAACACCCTCTTCAAAACTACATAGGAGATGCCTTTAAACATGGACATTGCCAGATGGTTAATACCAAAATTAGATTGATTATATTCTTTGAAGCAAAATATGGAGAAGCTCTATATAGTCAGAAAAATTAAGACCAAGAACAAGACCTATGACTCAGATCATGAGCTACTTATTGCCAAATTCAGACTTAAATTGAATAAACCAAGGGAAACCACCAGACCATTCAGGTATGACCTAAATAAATCAAATCCCTTATGATTATACAGTGGATCTATCAAATAGATCCAAGGGATTAGAGCTGATAGACAGAGTGCCTGAGAACTATGGACAGAGGTTTGTAATATTATAGAGGAGGCAGTGACCAAAATCATCCCCAAGAAAAAGAAATGCAACAAGGCAAAGTGGTTGTCTGAGGAGGCCTTACAAATAGTCTAGAAAAAAAAAAAGTGAAAGACAAAGGAGAAAAGGAAAGATACCCTTTGAATGCAGAGTTTCAAAGAAGAGCAAGAAGAGTTAAAACCTTCTTCAGTGAACGATGCAAAGAAACAGAGAAAACCAATAGAATGGGAAAGATTAGAGATCTCTTCAAGAAATTTAGAGATACCAAGGGAACATCTCATGCAAAGATGGGCACAATAAAAGAAAGAGTATGGACATAACAGAATCAGAAGAGATTAAGAAGAAAGGGCAAGAATACACAAAACTGTACCAAAAAAATGGTTGAAATGACCCAGATAACCATTATGGTGTGATCACTCACCTAGAGCTAGATATCCTGGAGTGTGAAGATGGGTGGTCCTTAGGAAGCATCACTACAAACAAAGTTCATGGAGGTGATGGAATTCCAGCTGAGCTATTTCAAATCCTAAAAGATGATGCTGTTAAAGTGCTGTACTCAATATGTCAGCAAATTTGGAAAACTCAGCGGTGGCCACGGGATTAGAAAAGGTCAACTTTCATTCCACTCCCAAACAAGGGCAATGCTAAAAGAATGTATAAACTACCACATAATTGCACTCATTTCAGATGCTAGCAAGGTAATGCTCAAAATCCTTCAAGCCAGGCTTCAACAGTATGTAAACCAAGACATTCAATATACAAGCTGGATTTAGAAATGGAAGAGAACGAGAGAGCAAATTACCAACATTTTTTGAATCATAGAAAAAGACAAGGAATTTCAGAAAAATATCTGCTGCTGCTTTATTGACTATGTTAAAGCATTTGACTATGTGGGTCACAACAAACAATGGAAAATTCTTCAAGAGATGGGAATACCAGACCACCATTACCTGCCTCCTGAAAAACTTGTATGCAAGTCCAGAAGGAGCAGTTAAATCCACACATGGAACAATGGACTGTTCCAAAATTGAGAAAGGAGTTCTTCAGGGCAGTATTGTCATCCTGCTTATCTAACTTCTCTGCAGAGTACATCACACAAAATGCTGGTCTAGATGAAGCACAAGCTGGAATCAAGACCTCTGGGGAAAATATCAATAATCTTAGATATGCAGATGACACCATCTAATGTTGGAAAGCTAAGAGGAACTAAAAAGCCTCTAGATGAAGGTGAAAGAGAAGAGTGAAAACCCTGGCTTAAGATTCAACATTCAGAAAGCTAATATATGGCATCATCCCATAACTTCATGGCAAATAGATGAGGGGAAAAATGGAAACAGAGACAGACTTTATTTTCTTGGGCTCCAAAATCAATGTGTATAGTGACTGGAGCCACAAAATTAAATGACATTTGCTTCTTGGAAGGAAAGTTATGACAAAATTAGACAGTATGTTAAAAAACAGAGACATAATTTTGCCTGCAAAGGTCCTTAGAGTCACAGCTATGATTTTTCCAGTAATCATGCATGGATGTGAGAGTTGGACCATAAAGATGGCTGAGCACAGAATAACTGGTGCTTTCAAGCTATGGTGCTGGTAAAGACTCTTGAAAGTCCCTTGACCTGTAAAGATATCAAACCAGTCAATCCTAAAGAAAATTAATCCTGACTTTTCTTTGGAAGGACTGATGCTGAGGCTTCAATACTTTGGCCACCTGATTCAAAGAGCTGACTCCCTGGAAAAGACCCTGGTGCTGGGAAAGACTGAGAGCAAGAGGAGAAGGGGGTGACAGAGAATGAGATGGTTGGATGGCATCATCGACTCAATGGACATGAGTTTGATCAAATTTTGAGAGACAGTGAAGGACAGGGAAGCTTGGCATGTTCTAGTCCATGGTGTTGCTAAGTGTGGGACATTCAGTTCAGTTCAGTTCAGTTCAGTCACTCAGTCGTGTCTGACTCTTCGCTACCCCATGAATTGCAGCATGCCAGGTCTCCCTGTCCATCACCAACTCCCAGAGTTCACTCAAACTCACGTCCATCGAGTCGGTGATGCCATCCAGCCATCTCATCCTTGGTCATCCCCTTCTCCTACTGCCCCCAATCCCTCCCAGCATCAGAGTCTTTTCCAATTAGTCAACTCTTCGCATGAGGTGGCCAAAGTACTGGAGTTTCAGCTTTAGCATCATTCCTTCCAAAGAAATCTCAGGGTTAATCTCCTTCAGAATGGACAGGTTGGATCTCCTTGCAGTCCAAGGGACTCTCAAGAGTCTTCTCCAACACCATAGTTCAAAAGCATCAATTCTTTGGCACTCAACTGTCTTCACAGCCCAACTCTCACATCCATACATGACTATTGAAAAAATCATAGCCTTGACTGGACGGACTTTTGTTGGCAAAGTAATGTCTCTGCTTTTGAATATGCTATCTAGGTTGGTCATAACTTTTCTTCCAAAGAGTAAGCGTCTTTTAATTTCATGGCTGCAATCACCATCTGCAGTGATTTTGGAGCCCCCCAAAATAAAGTCTGACACTGTCTCTCCTGTTTCCCCATCTATTTCCTATGAACTGATGGGACCGGATGCCATGATCTTCGTTTTCTGAATGTTGAGCCAACTTTTTCACTCTCCTCTTTCACTTTCATCAAGAGGTTTTTTAGTTCCTCTTCACTTTCTGCCATAAGGGTGGTGTCATCTGCATATCTGAGGTTATTGATATTTCTCCCAGTGATCTTGATTTCAGCTTGTGCTTCCTCCAGCCCAGCGTTTCTCATGATGTACTCTGTATATAAGTTAAATAAGAATGGTGACACTATATAGCCTTGACATACTCCTTTTCCTACTTGGAACCAATCTGTTGGTCCATGTCCAGTTCTAACTGTTGCTTCCTGACCTGCATATAGGTTTCTCAGGAGGCTGGTCAGGTGGTCTGGTATTCCCATCTCTTTCAGAATTTTCCACAGTTTATTGGGATCCACACAGTCAAAGCCTTTGGCATAGTCAATAAAGCAGAAATAAATGTTACTGAGTGACTGAATAATAACCATCCTCTACTTGGGTAGCGGCCTTAGCTCCTGCAGAAAAATGCAAAGATATATTGTTAGATATATCTCTTTGGGTGAATCCAGCTTTATTACTGCACTATTCTTTCTTGACTACTTCTTGTTTCTGCATTTCTTCTCTTCCCTAATCAATAACTTTGAATGTGCTCTTAGGAACTCAGGGAAGATCTAAGAGGCTGCAACCTTTTTCCTACAAATAAGTAACTCAGGACACAGATAGGTTGGTTTCTCCATAAGAGCCCTACAAAGTCCTGCTTTGTTTCAAATCCAGAGAACACTTTGTGGTAAGATTTTCATTTGTGCATCCAAACACACGAAAAATCATACAAGATGACATGTTGTTTTCATTACTTTAGGATAATTAGATTAAACATTAATAATAAATAGGTTTGTGCTAATGATTACATTTATGTTATTAGGCATTAAATATTATGAGAAATACATGAGTCTTGGTTTGTGAAGATATTATCAGAGGCAGGATTAACATCCAGGCTTTTAATATGTTTTACTAAAGCTTTATGTCATATAAATATACTAATTGGCTAAAAGATAAAGAAATAAACCACAATAAATAGCGTTTCAAAAGATTATAAGAACCTGATTATTTTTCATTTGAAGAGTCTGGTATATTGGAAAAATTATGTCTTACATTTCAATAGATTGAGACACTTTTTTCATGTTATTGAACAAATTCAGTAAGAATAATATTAAACAATGGCAGAATAAACATTTATCTTTGGATTTGAATTTATATCCAAAAATAAGCAACCAAGAAAGTGTCAGCCATTTCTGTTTTGTTACATAGAGGTTAAATTTTTGCATCTTACAAAGGCAACCACTGGATTAGAATTGTACTTTACACTGGGTTAGATTTCTACATTAAGATATCATATGAAATAAAAATGCCAATGGGAAAGGTGATAAGTTCTTTCTAACACTAAAGATGCTTAGGACCTCTTTTGCTCACCATTGTTTTTCTAAAGCATGGCACAGGCTATGCCAAGTATCAATAATTTTATAAAAGTTATCTGAATAAAAACATAAATAAGTATCTTTTGGTGAGGAATGAGATTCCAAAGGCAGAAAGATTGAGTTAATTGTTTTTTGTTTGTTTGTTTGTTTTTACTTGGATGACTATGGAACATTAATTTCCCTGAAACTTACAATTGAGGTTTTAAAAATCAACCCCATAATGTAGTGATTGCAGCCATAAAATTAGAAGATACTTACTCCTTGGGAGGAAAGTTATGACCAACCTAGATAGCATATTAAAAAGCAGAGACATTATTTGCCAGCAAAGGTCTGTCTAGTCTAGGCTATGGTTTTTCCAATAGTCATGTATGGATGTGAGAGTTGGGCTGTGAAGACAGCTAAATGCCAAGGAACTGATGCTTTTGAACTGTGATGTTGGAGAAGACTCTTGAGAGTCCCTTGGACTGCAAGGAGATCCAATTAGTCCATTCTAAAGGAGATCAGTCCTGGGTGTTTCTTGAAAGGAATGATGCTAAAGCTGAAACTTCAGTACATTGGCCACCTCATGCAAAGAGTTGACTCATTGGAAAAGACTCTGATGCTGGGAGGGACTGGGGCAGGAGGAGAAAGGGATGACCGAGGATGAGATGGCTGGATGGCATCACCAACTCAATGGACGTGAGTTTGAGTGAACTCCAGGAGTTGGTGATGGACAGGGAGACCTGGCATGCTGCAGTTCATGGGGTTGCAAAGAGTCGGACACAACTGAGCGACTGAACTGAACTGAACTGAATGTAAATCTATCAAGGTTGTTCCAAAGATAGGGGGAAAGAGTGATGTAGGACAGTGCAGTGGGCTATCAATTAATGTCAATAATCATTAACGTGATTCATTTTTCACTANAGCGACTGAACTGAACTGAACTGAATGTAAATCTATCAAGGTTGTTCCAAAGATAGGGGGAAAGAGTGATGTAGGACAGTGCAGTGGGCTATCAATTAATGTCAATAATCATTAACGTGATTCATTTTTCACTATTAACAAAAACATATTAACAGCATGCTGGGTGACTGGGAGGTAACAGAGAGGAAACCTGTGAGGTAAAGCTATGGTAGGGGACACCATCAAAACAAACTATCTCTATTTTTATGGATTCCTAAGTTGCGAAAAAGCCAAGGTAATATTTAGGACTCTTATGCACTCAAATTCAAAATTTCGATATAGCTTTTGCCCTTATATCACTAGAACTAGACGGATTTGCTCAGGGAAAAGGACAAAGTTTTCCTGCTAAAGAAAGTTAAATATTAAATGATTAAGAAATCGGGAAGGGTAATGAAGAATCCACCTGCCAACGCAGAAGATATGGGTTCTAAACCTGGCCCAGGAAGATCCCACATGCCATGGAGCAGCTAAGCCTGTAAGCACCCTAGACCTGCTGCTTCAAAACAAGCCACCACAGGGAAACATCAGTGCACTGCAAGTAGAGAGTAATTCCTGCTCCCAGCAAGTAGAGAAAAGCCCATGCAGCAACGAAGACTCAGCACAACCAACAATAATGAATATTTAAGAAAAAGAAAAATGAAACACTGAAGACTTAGGTTCTAGAATCTCACAGTGCTCTAACTGAGCAAGA
This sequence comes from Neotragus pygmaeus, assembly GCA_006410875.1. Classification (NCBI taxonomy): domain Eukaryota; kingdom Metazoa; phylum Chordata; class Mammalia; order Artiodactyla; family Bovidae; genus Neotragus; species Neotragus pygmaeus. Next base: position 66,787 of record SJYV01001539.1, on the reverse strand, counting down.
AGGTGTTAGGCTACAACAAGTACTCGCAGGTTTTTGGCTGTTGTACAGCACCCATCTGTCTCTAGTTTTCCAGTCCCCATGTCTCAAGTTACTTTTTCTTGGTTACCTTTATGATTTAGTGATTTCGAAGTAATAATTACATCAGTCATATCAAGACTTATTAGTGTCTAAAATATTTTTCCATTGCAGTCCATGCATAAAGCTTTGTTTGAAGTTTATTTCTGTCGTGAAAACACAGCATTTCAAAGAAAGATATTTACATTTCAAGTAGTTGTTTGCAATGCTTATACTTTCTTCAGTCATTTATAATTCAATCAGTTGGATGCGAAGTGCTGACATTGAAGTGCAGAAGAAGGGAGTTCCCATTCTCTCAACTTGAAAAATATCTAAATTAAATCTGGCACTTGTCAGTAATGGACATGCCAACCCTCTGAATGCTGTCTGGATTTAAAGGGAGGCTGATTTAAAAGGTCTTGAAAATCAGAAAATGCTTACACTAAACACAAAAGCAAATTCTCTCACGTCTGAAATTTCATGTGGTAGGAATATAACCCATTTATTATTAAACATCATTGAAGAATATGGAGCAAGCTTGTGTAAATAATTGGGCTATCATAGTGTGCTTTCACAGATGTGTGTGGGAGGATAAGCAGTTAATCCCTATTTTGTGAACTGGAATTAAGTACTAAATAATTCATTAACAAGTCAATGCACTATATATAATGTGTATATATATGTAATATTTATTTACATTAATTAATCATTTTATATATTACATGTATATATTAAATATATAACATATATATTTAATTATTTTATATTTATATTAATTATATTATATCTATGTTTATGTAAACTTATAAATATATTTATTTATAAATATATTATAAATGAATTATATTTACTTTAAAAATATAAGTATTTTATTTATATTCTATTTAATATATTAATATAATATATTTAATATTATATGGTAACTGTGAGATATTATATAGTAAATGTGGGATATTATATTTTTGAAAATAAAAGACAAACACATCAGCCTTGAAAATTCCCTGAGCAGACAAAGCCAATTTAGTCATACAAATAAAGCTTAATTTAGTTATTTTGCAAGACTAACTTGATGAAAGTGAAAGTGGAGAGTGAAAAATTTGACTTAAANGAATGATGCTAAAGCTGAAACTCCAGTACTTTGGCCACCTCATGTGAAGAGTTGACTTTTTGGAAAAGACTCTGATGCTGGGAGGGGTTGGGGGCAGGAGGAGAAGGGGACGACAGAGGATGAGATGGCTGGATGGCATCACTGTCTCGATGGATGCGAGTCTGAGTGAACTCTGGGAGTTGGTGATGGATAGGGAAGCCTGGTGTGCTGCAATTCATGGGGTCACAAAGAGTCGGACACGACTGAGTGACTGAACAGATCTGAACTGAGCTAAACTTGACCTGGGTCATTTCTAACTTATGCCTCTTGAAATTAAGCAAAATTTGAACTGTTTCCCAAGGTTAACATGAGGTAACCACTGAAAATTCTAGTAGTATAATCAGTCACTGGGAAGAATAAACAGTAACTGCTTTCTCACTATATAAGCTGCTTTATAACAGTGTACCCCTGAGCCTCCTTACATATTTTGCTTTGAGTGCTGCTGGTTTACAAACTAAGTTTTTAGTGTGTGCAAAATAAACTTACTAATTACTACTTCAATGATTTATTTATTCTTCAGCTCTTTCTGAACCTTTAGATATAAACACGTGTGTGTGTGTGTGTGTGTGTGCGTGCGTGCATGCATATGCATGCTCAGTTGTGTCCCACTCTTTGTGACATCATTGACTGTTCAGGTCCTTTAGTGGACCAGAACCTGGTGGTCCAGAGTCGGCCGATAAGAAAGTAAAGGAGAGAGAAAGAGGCTGATATTCCTTGGTTTATCCAGAAAGCCAATAAAGCCCCTGCACGGGGCATGCTCTGTTCACGAATGCCTCAGGTGCCCTCTCGATCAGGTGAAGGTGCAGAGCGCCTCTCAAGAGGGTCTCAGAAGCCCAGGCAGGAAAGTGAACATAGAGAACCTCTGCGCTCCAGGGGATAGCCTGAAAAAGAGAGAGAGAGAGAAAGGAAGCCACAGGACCAAAGCTCTGATGGAGCAAAGGTGTTTGAATCAACATGGTGTGGGCATATATACTGTAGATATTCTCAGGAAAGATAAAGATTAAAAGTCCAGACTTACAAAACATAGGTGATCCATATTAAAGAGAGAGAGAGTTGTAAATAATCATTTATACCATNGGACCAAAGCTCTGATGGAGCAAAGGTGTTTGAATCAACATGGTGTGGGCATATATACTGTAGATATTCTCAGGAAAGATAAAGATTAAAAGTCCAGACTTACAAAACATAGGTGATCCATATTAAAGAGAGAGAGAGTTGTAAATAATCATTTATACCATATGGTTCATAAAAAGGAAGAGGGTACTTATCACCATATAGAAAAACAAACGAAGGAAATGCCTGGATTCCTCAGCCCCAGGAAAGGCTTGCCTCTCCTCTTAATTCCTGAATATTCAGAAATTAATAAGGAACACAGAATTTCTGACAGATCCAAAACAGCACACAGGAAGCCTCCTGTTAAAATGCTTCCTGACAATTGACAGTACCTCACCAGGCTCCTCCATCCATGAAATTTTCCAGGCAATAATACTGGAATGATTTTCCATTTTCTACTCCAGGGGATCTTCCCTACTCAGGAATTGAACACGAACTCCTGCATCTCCTGCATTGGCAAGTGGATTCTTTACCAGGAAGCCATCTGGGAAGCCTATATATATGTATGCTATTGTATTGAATCTGTCTCTTCTTGGAACTCCAGAAGTGATTTTTTTATCCATTCTCTTCAACTCCCATAATCCATTTGCTAACGCAGAGTACGTATTCAATAAATGTTTATTGAATGAATGCTTGGTGCACTTTTAAGTAATTTTAAGTAATTCCAGAATGGTAGGGCAATTACCCTTAATGACATGTGGCTTGTTGTTCCTATCCACTGAGATAAATTGGAGTAAATGGCCACATAAATAGAAATAGAATGGTTCATATAGGAAAAAAATAATTTGACTGCATAAAAATATAAGCAAAAATAATACTCTCGAGATGAACAACTGCACTAGGACTCATTTCCTCCTGGTAACTATCAGTAAAATCAGTGCTGTATTTGGAAGAAATAATGAGTACAGGTTGTGTGAGAAATGTCATCAGTTCTGCAGTATAAAGTGTGCCAATAAAACTAATCTACAAGGGGCTTTTAGATTTTGATTAGATTGAAGATTGAACACATTTTGTGAAGTTTTTGTAAAAATAGCAATTGATTTCCCCTCTCACCAAGCAATTTAATCTATGGTACAAGTCGCAAAGCCAGCTGTGGAATGGTGGGTTTCCCTGCAGGATTAGTGAGCTAGAAGCAATACACCTGCCACCAGGCTTCTAAAATAATCATTTGGTAAAGATAATTTTAATAGGCAGGAATAAAGGTTAACAACCTTTGTTAAGGCTCTTTAGAGCCAGAATGATTCAAGTGCCACATTCATCTCTCCATTCCCTCCTCTTTCAGTCTTGTTCCATTCATTGCTAAACAGAAATTGAGACCAGCAGGGTTTAAGTTTCACAGTTTATCATGCTGGTTCAAATATGCATGTATTCATGCAGAATATGTTAAATATATGGCATTCTCTGAGCACTGTGCCAGAAAATGGGAGGTAAATACAAGAGAAGATCTTATACAAGCAAGGTTAAAAGAAAAACTGAATCTGCATTGAGGCCAGACTGAGTAAAGTACCTACTTATAGATCTTGCTTTTTCCCTTTGAAAGTGGGAATAGTGGGTGCTCAGATATTGTGCTGGGCTAGAATGTGGAGAATAACTTTTAATGAGTACCTCCTTTCCCAGCCATTTCCAAAAATATGTCCCCAGCCAGGGGCTGGAGTCTTTTTATCAGGAAAACATTAGTAATAGGTCCCACTACAAAATACTTAATAATGGACTGTGCAGAGGAAGAGAAAATGGATTGGAAAAGAACTACTGGAGTAAAGATTAAGGAGGTGGAGTGGCAGTGGCAGGGGAAGATATTCTGTATGAGCAGTCAGTCAAACATAGCAATCCTTGGTAGCNAATACTTAATAATGGACTGTGCAGAGGAAGAGAAAATGGATTGGAAAAGAACTACTGGAGTAAAGATTAAGGAGGTGGAGTGGCAGTGGCAGGGGAAGATATTCTGTATGAGCAGTCAGTCAAACATAGCAATCCTTGGTAGCCGTAACAGCGGATTGCTTCCACCGTTGCCTCTTGGCACAATATGTAAATCTACTCCTGCATCACATTGTGCCAGAAAGGCTTCATATGATTTAGCAAAGCCACAAGTGTAGGATGCTAGTAACAAGCCCATATATATAGCTTCCCAGGTGGCTCAGTGGTAAAGTATCTGCCTGCTAATGTAGGAGACACAGAAGATATGGGTTTGATCCCTAGGTCAGAAAGATCTCCTGGAGGAGGAAATAGCAGCTCACTCTAGTATTCTTGCCTGGAAAATTCCATGGACAGTGGAGCCTGGTCAGCTACAGCCCATGGAGTTGCAAAGAGTCGAACATGACATGAATGCTGCTATTATCATATTACTGGATTCAATTTATCTCTTCTTGGCATTCTAGAAGTGAATTTTTATCGATTCTCTTCAACTCCCATAATCCATTTGTTAACACAGAGTACATATTCAATAAACATATATTGAATGAATGCTTGTTGCACTTTTAAATAATTTTAAAGTCATTTTAAGTAATTCCAGAATGGAACGAAATGCTGTTGAGTCTCATCTCTTCCTGATATTAACTTGAGTGTCACTCAGAGAAATACAGAGCAATATGATTATTAAATGATCAATAATAACAAAATGACTATATAAATTATTATTTGCAATATTAAAATATAACTATAATAATTAAAATTATGATTTAAAATGATTAGTAAAGTAAACAATTAAAAATCATCATGATCATTATTATGTTAACCTATTACTTGTTGAAAACTTAAACTGTTTCAGATACTGTTTCAAGAACTTTACTGGTAATATCTTAATATATCATGACAAGANTAACTATAATAATTAAAATTATGATTTAAAATGATTAGTAAAGTAAACAATTAAAAATCATCATGATCATTATTATGTTAACCTATTACTTGTTGAAAACTTAAACTGTTTCAGATACTGTTTCAAGAACTTTACTGGTAATATCTTAATATATCATGACAAGAAAACTTACTGGTAGAAGTTATTAATATCCCTACCAAGGAACATATATAAAACATTATTACTTACCTAGTGTCATGAAGGTACTAACTGTTAAAGATATAATTCAAAACCAGGTGGGTGACTCTCAAATATAAAATATTTTAACATATGTTAAATAAAGGCAAGTAAAATATAATATTTCAATTACCATGAAAAGCATATAAAACAATCTAAATTTTCACATGGTTTTCATCTCTTTTATGTAGTAAAGTATTTACCTATTAGGGATCAAGGATAGAATAATACCACGAACTCTGTCTAAGACAATTACTGGTCTATATGTTCTCAGAGGCATAAATTCTCATCACCTTCTTATCATTAATGACTCAATAATTTCCAAGTAGATTGGTATCCAGAGAAGTGTGCTTCTCTTGAGTTCCTGATTCATTTTCTCAGGAATATAGTAGGTCTTTTCTTTTCTTCCTTGTTTTGACTACAGGGGAACAAAGCAAATAATGCTGATATTTTCCTTAGAAATTGTACCCAATATTAATGAATGTTTCCTTTCAGTTCAGTTTTATCTTTGGATTTAAATTAAATTTGCATTCTATTTTGCATTTGTCTACATGCATTTATTAATTTATCTACTTACTAAATTAAGTACATCATTTATTTTCATGGTTGTTTTTCATTGTTCAATTTATAGTACTGATTTTTCTCTATGTTCCAAAGATGGAGTAGCTCATAATTAAATAAATATTGCTCATCAGTTCTTTCTCTAGTGCTGGCTTGCCAATTTTAAGTGGGAAATGTTCTTCAAAATAGTGTTTGTTTTGTTTTGTTTTGTTTGGCTACCACACTCCTAAAGGACAGAAAGCAGGAAATGTATCAGAGATTCATTTTTATCAACAGAAGTGTTTTTAGTTGTATATTTTCTAAATGAAGGATCTCAGCATTAGCTCATTCATGTTTCTTTTATGAAATAGCTTCTTACTAGAATCAAAGGCTTGAAGATTATACAGGACTTTCCTGTGATTTTTCAGATGATAAGGCCAAATACTGGCATTATTCATAAGAATTTTCAGAACACTTATCAGATTCAGTGCCTTTTAGCACATTGGTCTCTAAAATCTTTTGTATAGTCCATCTGCAGCTTACACACCACTATACTAAACCTTATACAAAAATCAAGAAGAGTTTAAGCATGATGTAGACACAGGTAAACTACAAACATAATTTATTATGATTTAGTCCAGAGGTGGGAAAATAAATGTTAGAGGGCATGAAGGGATTGAAAATATATTGAATTATGTTGCTAAGTGTTAGGGTATTATGAAAATATTTTTCTCTTTCTGTCTGTCAAATACATTATTTTCAGCATCAATAAAGTAAAATAAATATGCATTGTCAAAACTGACAAATGTAGATTATGAAAAGGAAAAATAGCCCATTTATACCATCCAAAGACAATTCTTAATATTTATATATACAAATATGTCCTATTATCCAAATCTCTTGTATCTTGAGTTCAAGTAATGTAAATTTGGATACTAAGTTCAAATATTGAGGTATACTGCATTGTCCAAATATTGAGTTTAAATATCAAGTTAATGAGACAGAAAAGAGATTCATATAAAATGTCTGAATCTATTTCATTACTAAGTTCTATTTGAGAATTCAAAGAGTAAATTTCCTATATTTGTTTTTTAAATATTTCAAGTACTTGCATGTAAATGTGTAGAAAAGAAATCAGTATGCAATGTATAAATATACATATATAAAATTAGTATAAAACATGTATTTATTTTTTACTTTTTAAATTAACATTGTAAGATATTATATAGCCAATTGAATCACTGTAGAATGTTCTATAGTTGGGAATTTTTATACTTTTCTTAATGATTTTCCTATTCTTGAACATTTAATGTATGCTTTTTGCTAAAATCATCTATTATTAATTATGCTACAAAACTTTGTGTGTGTGTGCGTGTGTGTGTGTGTGAGATTCACATTCATTTCTGAGGANATTTTTATACTTTTCTTAATGATTTTCCTATTCTTGAACATTTAATGTATGCTTTTTGCTAAAATCATCTATTATTAATTATGCTACAAAACTTTGTGTGTGTGTGCGTGTGTGTGTGTGTGAGATTCACATTCATTTCTGAGGATAGATTCCTGAAGTGGACTGACAAGATCAAGAAATGTCAATTGCTTTTTTTTTTCTTTTTTATGACTTTCTTTAAATTACTTAATATATATTTTTAATCATGGAATAATTTACATCCACATGTTTAATTATAATAAAATCTTTTATCAGTATAGCAAAGTCTGTTATATTTCACACTGTTCTTTATGAGAAATACATTCTGCCTAACGTGTGAATTAGTTTACTGTTTTAAATACTGGTTGGGTGAGTTTCCATACTCTCCCACATACAGTTTTTAACCATATGTTTACCTCTAAGTTTATAAATGAAAAATCTGTTTTTAATTCCATGTTCATTATTAAAAGTATCAGTAAGTCCAAAGTTGCTTTGGTATGGTGTATTACAAAATACAAACACAGGATTAATGAGCAAAAGTATCTATTAATAAAGCTCAGATTATTTACCATTGAATAATGCAGATGATTACTTTTCTTACAGTTAGTTATCTTGCTCCCACATCTTTTCACAATTTTTTTGGACTCTGTGTGTTAGTCACTTAGATAATAGGTTAATGTGGGATCATGAACACTCAAATAAGTTTAGTTTATTCATTTAAAAAAAATTATTGGATAAATTGTGGAGTGTGTCAAAGTAGAAGGATTTAATCGATTGTGTAAAAAGAACATAGCCTAAAGAAATTGCAATTTTTATTCCTATGTGTTTACTAAAGACACTGATCTTCCTACTATTTCTTGTAGGTTTTTAATGTTTTCTTAAGTATTTCACAAAGATTAGCTTATCTCTGCTAAGAGTAGTAAGAGATATATTAGAGTTTCCCTATATAAATTATTTATAAAATATACCACATGAATTTTGAATATCATAAATTATGTAATAACTTTTATAATTGCAAATGTATGACTAAAAGTAACTTTAGGAATTGCATTTATTGACATAATATGAATTCACTTGAGTTTTCCTTGTATCACTTAAAAACATTCTTTCTGCAAAGATTTCTAAATATATACTTTTGGAATAAATAATTTTTTTAACTCCGATACCCCAAAAGTTCGATGATTAGCAAATTCTGAGCTGTTCCATGACACTATTGCAAGTGTGCCTCCTCTTTTCTAATAGTTTGTCAGATTTTATTTACTATGACCTTAGTAGGTCGTTTAATTATATCTCAAATTAGCACAATGTATGTTCCAAACCATCTATCTTTCATACTGATTGGTGAAAAATGTTGGACTTATAAGCTATTAAAAAGTCATTCTATGGTGTGCCCTGCAATTAATTAGAAGCCAAGTAATAATGAAATGCAATTAACTCAATGACTACAAGTTTTTAAAAAATCATCTCATGAAAAAGAAAAAAAACGTAAAGTCAGAAGGAGAAATAATTTCCACCCCAGGAAGGAATATAAGAAAAAGCAATTCCCTGCCTCCTTCAGTACATCAATTCTTATCTTTGTCAGCCATTTTAATTAACATGTTAATAAGTTCCCTGTAGTTTTAAAAGCAAGTGACAATTGCAAAGTGCAAGCTGAAATAAAATCTAACACAGTAAATTTGTTCCTTGTAAAAAATATCATTATTGCCTAGTCAACCATAACTTGCTTTTGCTCTCTCTCTAAGGGAAATGTTGCTCTTGGAAGAAGATTTAAGCTTTAACCCCCACATATTAAGCAAAATTAATGATCTATTTGCTTAGAAACTATATATTAGCTCCAGTTTATCCATCCACTGGGTAAATGGTAGACATTACTTGGTCACCATGATAGATTTGAATTCAGGCAAAAGCATCAATCAGTGTCGGTGGCTGATTAGTTGTTCATGTCTTTGACAGGCTCTTCCATCTCACTGAATGAAATCCAGCTGATTGCTCTCACTTTTCTCCACATCCATTGCCCTCCTGTAGGCCAGTGCTGAAGATGGAAAATTCTGTGTGTCAGTTAGCAGTGAATTTATCCCCTTTGCTTGCTATTACATCCACGTTGATCTCCTACTTCAAATAATAGATTGAGGATGGTTAACAGTGTGTGGAAATGTGAACCTTTATGAAGTAGTGAGTCACAATGGTTAGAAACAGTTGTGTTTTAATATTAACATCTGTTCTCCTTAAGACAGAAAAGTGACATAAAGTGAACTTCCTTTGATGATACCATAAACATTAAATATGTCAAGATTCAAAAGATTGATAGTTGAGGAATAAAATATGTAATAAGAAGAAAACATTACTCTTTAAGTGAATTCAGGTTCTGCAAGTACAGTGGTAATTAACACTAAAATAATCATTAACTTTAGTTTAATTTCCTCTTAAAGGTCACTCAGACCAAATTTTATTACTAGAATATGCATTCAAACTCCATTATGAACACTGTAGCTTATCTGTGAGCCTGAAGAACAAATGGAGTTAATTTATTTGTGGGAGTATTTGAGCAAGTGGAAATGATATGAATTTTGACTTCTTTGACACCCAGAATTATCTAGCATATGTGCAACTCTTTTCACTAAACACAAAGTCAGAAGGAATAAATCATCTGTAGTGAGAATTTTGTAAAAAATTACTTAATCACTTTAGTTTTTATTTGTTTATAGGATCAGAATGACAGTATCAAGTGCTAAGAAACCATTTAGAAATGATTCAAATAACATTGCATAGATTTAATAATAATGCAATTCCATATTCTTCCTGTTTCCTTTTTTTCTATATTTACCATGTATTTATATTCAACGTTTATGTATTTATGTTCAATGTTTGATGTTATTTCACAAATAAATGTGGGTACCAATAATTTTCAATATGCAATCACACATTCCAGTTTCTCCTCAATAGACTGTAGCTAAAAAAACACAAGAAAAGTTGCTCAAGGTCACTTATTATTAAGGAAATGCAAATAAAAACTACCAGTTATCACCTTACACTGGTAAGAATGGGCGNTTTCAATATGCAATCACACATTCCAGTTTCTCCTCAATAGACTGTAGCTAAAAAAACACAAGAAAAGTTGCTCAAGGTCACTTATTATTAAGGAAATGCAAATAAAAACTACCAGTTATCACCTTACACTGGTAAGAATGGGCGTCATCAAAAAATCTACAAACAATAAATGCTGGAGAGAGTGTGGAGAAAAGGGAACACTCTTGCACTGTTGGTAGGAATGTAAATTGATTCAACTGCTATGGAGGACAGTATCAAAGTTCCTTGAAAAGCTTAAAAAAAAAAACTATCCTATTACCTAGTAATTCCACTAAAGGATATATACCCTGAGAAAACCATAATTAAAAAATATACACGTACCCCAATGTTCATTCCACCACCATTTATAATAGCCAAAACATGGAAACAACTTTGTTCATTGACAGATGAATGGATAAAGAAAATGTGATGTAAGTATGTATGTATGTATATATATATGTGTGTGTGTGTATATATATACATAAAAAGAAACAAAACTAANCAGCAGGCTAAGAATAGCAGAGAGAGCTGAAGAGTGTGCTTGGGCACCAGGCTGTTGACTGCCAATTCTCATAAGAAAAATAAACTAAAAGTTATGACCAACCTAGATAGCATATTCAAAAACAGAGACATTACTTTGCCAACAAAGGTATATCTAGTCAAGGCTATGGTTTTTCCAGTGGTCATGTATAGATGTGAGAGTTGGACTGTGAAGAAAGCTGAGCACCGAAGAATTGATGCTTCTGAACTGTGGTGTCGGAAGAAGACTCTTGAGAGTCATATGGACTGCAACGAGATCCAACCAGTCCATTCTGAAGAAGATCAGCCCTGGGATTTCTTTGGAAGGAATGATGCTGAAGCTGAAACTCCAGTACTTTGACCACCTCATGGGAAGAGTTGACTCATTGAAAAAGACTCTGATGCTGGGAGGAATTGGGAGCAGGAGGAGAAGGGAATGACAGCAGAGGAGATGGCTGGATGGCATCACTTACTCAATAGACGTGAGTCTGAGTGAACTCCAGGAGTTGGTGATGGACAGGGAGGCCTGGCGTCCTGTGATTCATGGGGTCACAAAGAGTCGGACATAACTGAGTGACTGAACTGAACTGAAGCAATTCCATATTAAGGAGGGTAATTTTCTTTAATCAGTTCACCAGTTTAGATGCTAAATCTCTCATCCAAAACAGATCCCTAAAAGATACACTCAGGATAATATTAACCAAATATCTGAGTACCCTGTGGTCCAACCATGTTGACAAAAGTAACCATCACAGTGTGTCTCATAAGTGGCATACAAATGACTTTTTTAATCTAAGTTAATCACATTAGTCAACATATTTATTTTTAAATATTTCAATATTTAAATTTATATTGATATATTTGGAATATTTGTGTCATTCTCTTTTGTGTTGTCTCTGCCATAATTTTGTTATTTGTGCATGGCTGCTAAGTTGCTTCAGTCATCTGACTCTTTGCAACCTCATGGACTATATGTAGCCTTTTAGGCTCCCCTGCCTACGGGATTCTCCAGGCAAGAATACTGGAGTGGGTCCCATGCTGTCCTCCAAGGGATCTTCCTGACAGAGGGATCGAACTCACATTTCTTATATCTCCTACATCAACAGACAGCTTCTTTTCCACTAGATGTATCTAGGAAGTCCTTTGCTATATGCACTTCTCTTTAATTTCATCTCATCTTTTGTATTGATTAATTTTTTAAAAAAGTTTCTTTCTATATCTTGTTACTGATCTGAAAGTTAAATATTCTGTCTTTAAAAAATTAACCTAAGAATGCTGTGCTGTGCTGTGCTAAGTTGCTTCAATCATGTCTGACTCTTTGTGACCCTGTGGACCGTAAACTGCTAGGCTCCTCTGTCCATGGGATTCTCCAGGCAAGAATACTGGAATGGGTTGCCATGCCCTCCTCAAGTGATCTTCTTGACCCAGGGATCCGAACCTGCGGCTCCTGCAGCTCCTGCATTTCAGGCAGATTCTTTATCGCTGAGCCATCAGTGAAGCCCAACCTAAGAAGACTTAAATTGAAATTAATTAATATACCTTTTTTTGTTGTTATAAAGTACACAGAATAATAGAAATAACTGTTTTCATCCATATTTTCCAGATAAAGACACAGGTTGAGACTTTCCCTGGCCTGCATACAATTTATAAATGATGAAGTTAGGGTTTGAGGTTATGGTCCCAGTTTTAAAGTACTTAAGTTTTTTTCCTTTGCATATGTGTGTGTGTTTATTTTGTTTGTGTGTTTTACTTCCCTGACATTACACTTGAATTGCACTTTTAAGATTGATGCTGAAAAGAATTTCTACATCATCTACTTCATAGTTTGGTATAGCAATTAGATAATGTGTAACAACAAAAAGTGTGCAAAATTTAATATATATATGTATATATATAATATCCTGTACTGTTACTCAGATTATCGTTGTTGCATATCTCATGATTATTATTGCAAAATTTCTAAATTCAGTTGTTCTGTATTTGAATTTAGTAAGGAAGATGGCTTATGTATACTCCTTTGAGATGTCCAAGGATGTCCTAGTGGTAGTTCTAACTGAAATAAAGCACACTCATCCAGCTATAACAGGAGAGAGTTTTCTAATATTGCACATGCACCAGTGGTGTACTCACTGAATTGTAGCCATCAAAAACACATGTTCAAAAAAATGACTTTCTTTGCTTTTATTCTTTGTTAGACAGAACCACCCCTCATAAGGGACTGGGCTTATTTGTACGTAATTCATTTGCTTGACCCAAATGATAAAGTCTAAATGTAATTGCAGTATCAGCCTAAATTACCCCATACTGTTGTGGTGACTCACATGTGCTGTATGATACACAGTTAATAAGAACAAAGCAATACTGAATTCAAATGTTTGCCAAAGAAGTGAACACATGGGGCAGAATTTGGATCTGGATTCACAGAGAACACTCATTAAAACCATTAAATGTTTTGCACGAGTAAGGAATTTGGTACCAGGCCCGTGGTATCCATGTTACTATGGCAATAACTATTATCACAAGAGCTAATGCATTTCTAACTTATAGTATTTAATAACACTCATTTACCTCAAAGAGTTGCATAAAATGTATTAATTTTTGTAAAGCACTGTCAGTTTTAAAGTGCAATGTAATATCTAAGTATTAATGTATATATTTCTCAGTGTAACAAAAAAATTACTTTGTGACAACATTTTATATACCCCACAGAATCATTTAAAACTTAATATCTTTGATACTTCTGCTTTTTTGGCCTTCCTTTTAAGTAAGCATCTTCAAAAGAAGAGCTCTGCAGTTTCTGGTCCTTTACTTATTTCAACTTTGCTTTCAATACTTTTTTATCCCCAGCTTTTCTTTATCAGGAAAAAAATGAGAATATTCTTTTGAAAAGTATGGAGGCTTAGTCCACTTTTAAAGAGCAATATTTATAAGATGTAGCACTTGTCATAAAACGTTACAGTTTTGATTTAATATATAAGTGCAGTTCTTTATCCTAGAAAAAGCAAATTCTCTTTATAAATTACTGATGACTGGTAAGTCACATATTAAAGAACAATGCGTTTGAAACTTAAATGAAATCTCACTTTGCTGTCTGACAGGAATTAATGTAAAGTATATTAAACTGTTACAGAGTCTAGCATTTTAGTTAAACTCTGTAAGATTTAATATACTTAAATTTATATTTGATACCTGGGTACAGTCAACTTTTGAACTTATGTTTATGGATTAGCTAAATTAGCAATAATCTCAGAAAATTTCCTCTTTGTCTGTTGCTAAGCATCAAAAATATCAGCACTGGTTTCCAAATTTCTGGCCAGGAATTCAGAATAAATGTCAGGAGTAGTTTATGGTAGACCAAGATATTGTTATTGCTCAGTTGCTCAGTCATGTCCTACTCTTTGTGACTCCATGGACTGCAGCACACCGGGCTTCCCTGTCCTTCACCAACTCCCAGAGTTTGCTCAAACTCATGTCCATTGAGTTGGTGATGCCATCCAACCATTTTGCTTTCTGTCGTCCCCGTCTCCTCCTGTCTTCATTCTTTCCCAGATTCTGCATTTTTCTAATGAGCTAGCTTATTCCAAGATATTAGGGAATCCAAGATATTAAACCAAGGTGTTAGGGAATCCTAAAAGACCTACAAATGTGAATAAGAATATCTTGGTTATTAACATTAGCTCTCTGTCTAGCCAACATAATGCTTTAGAGAAGTCACTGTTTCCACAACTGTACAATAAAGCTTATCTTAGAAAGGTACTCATTTTAGCTTTAAATTCAAGGGATTCTGCTCATGGTATGAAGGAGAACAGTGGGGATATCCAGAGATTTAAAGCTAGAGGATAGGAAAGGAAATTTACGTTCAAAGTAACATTCACACTTGACCATGTGACCTAGCCACTATATAATCTCCAAGTGCTGCTGGCAAAGTCTTAGCATTTGTGCATGAGACTAAGAATGTTACTGCTGTAGATGTTCTAGATATCCTGGGATACAAGACAAAGGAGCTAAGACTTATTTTAGTGAAATAATAACAAGTTGGAAGTTTGGAAGTGGTTGGCAGCTTTGAAGTGTGAACTGGATGATCTGACTACTCTGCAACTCATTTTGCAAGCTCTAAATTTATGTTTGGAAACAAATCATTAACAATTGCTGACTTTATCAGCAAGTTCATATTTGGTCTGCTTACTTTAAATCTAAGAATGTAGCTATATGGTATCTTTATGGAATAAAGTACTTTATTCTTTATTGTAAATATATGTATATATAAGTATATGGGTGTCTCTCTTTCTCTTTATATTCATCTATCTATCTATCTAAAACAGGCCACAATATAATTATGTATCAAACAAAATCTCACTGGTTTGTCACATATTAATAGTAAATCATGCACTTGTAGATGAGTTTATAGTTGTCTCAGTTTACTAATCAGCTAATCTATGCTTGGTCTATTCTCACTTTAGTGCAGGTGGACTGGAGGTCACCAGACCTAGCTGGGCTCAACTAAGGGGGCTTCTGCTCCACATGTTTCTCATCCCTGTTCTTTAAACCAACCATTGGGCTAGTCTGTGCATGTTCTTCTCATTTAATTGGCAGAGAATGTGGCATTTAATGGTTTTCCCTGGTAGCAAGGAGGGTAAAGAATCTGCCTGCAATGTGGGAAACCTTGGTTGGATCCCTGAGTTGGGAAGATACTCTGGAGGAGGGCATGACAATCAACTCCAGTATGCTTGCTTGGAGAATCCCCATGGACAGAGGAACCAGGCGGGCTACAGTCCATGTGGTCACAAATAGTTGAACATGACTGAGCAACTAAGCACAGACATAGGTCATCAAAGTTGTTCATTTTTTCAAGGTTGGCTTGACTATTCTTCATCTTGTGTTTCTCAGTATAAACTTAGAAATCAGCTTGTTCATGTCCAAAAGTCTCATGCCTGGATTTATTTAAATTTTATCGACTCTATATATTGATATTGAGTTAGTCAATAGTATATTTTTCCCTTTTGTCTTTATTAATTTCTGTAAGCAATACTTAGTAGTTTTAGGATATTGNATCTGGGGCCGAGAGACTGATATATACTTTAGGTTAGGATACATGCATCACATTTGGTATATGGGACTCTAGGTCTTCCTCCTGCCACTCTGATGTCTCATCCTGAAAGGGAATCTGGGTAATTCCGTGTCCCCATGCCCCCTTCAGGGTCTAGATAGACCCCCTTGGCAGATGATGAGAGCATTGAACTTCCTATAGAATAGCTCAACACTTGCCTAGTAGTTTGTGTTTGGATTTCTTTCTTTCTTTCTTTCCCAGATAATTGAAATGAGGATAATTCTTTGACTCTGAAATTGCCCAGCTTTAGATAAATGTACCCCATACCATCAGGGAGTGTGCAGTTCTGAGTGTTTCCTGACCAAGCCCCTGGATTAAATGCCTTTCCTGATGCTTCACTTTGTCATGCTCTCTCTCCCAACCCTCTTATTCACATATTCCCTTACGAAGATTTTAGTAAAATGTTCTGGTGATCATCTCTAGAACTGGAAATGATAAAAGAGAATGATTTAAGTAGAGACCAGATGTATCTCACTGAGTTGTGTTTGAGCATTTCAAAGTGTGAAAGTGAAAGTGTTAGTCGCTCAGTTGTGTCTGACTCTTTGTGACCCCATAGACTGTATGGTGCCTGCCAGGCTCCTCTGTCCATGGGATTCTCTAGGCAAGAATACTGGAGTGGGTTGCCATTTCCTTCTNTGTGAAAGTGAAAGTGTCAGTCGCTCAGTTGTGTCTGACTCTTTGTGACCCCATAGACTGTATGGTGCCTGCCAGGCTCCTCTGTCCATGGGATTCTCTAGGCAAGAATACTGGAGTGGGTTGCCATTTCCTTCTCCATTTGAGCATATCAAGTTCAAGTTATATGACTACGTGTGTATAATGAACAACCACCTGGATGATCCCCAGAGGGATGTAGGTGCATCACAGATAGAGATGCTGTTCCTCACAGATTTGTCTGCTGTACAAAAATTAATCATACTTAATGATTTTTTTGCCACCCTTTTGACCTAACGCAAATTATGACCACTTCATGAGGCTCCTTTCTGTCTTTAAGGCCAGTGCATAGATGTGAACTCTGCTGTGGTGTAACTTATTTGGTTGGACGGCATTTTAAAAGGAAACACTGCCCAATTTCCATAGCTCTTCAAGGAGGAGTACAACTATTGTGTGCCAAAGCCTAAATATTTAAAACAGAAAGCACTGAGGCAGACTGGAAGCTTGGGCACATCCAGGAAAAGTATTTTTAACTTCCCAAGTTTCAAGCGTGTAGTCAAACTGTTAATTCACTGCTCTGCACATTCATTCATTCTGTAGTCCTTTCCTTTCCTACTCAGCCTTGTCAGTTTCTGTATTCAGAGTGGTTTTGCTTTCCTGTTGTGATTTGTAAAGAAAATCTCATTAACCTCAGGGTTTGGTTGGTTCAGTATTAGGAGTGGCTAGTGGATCCTTCCAAATACAGACTGGAGAGCAATCTAGAACTGAGAATTAATGCAGAGAGACGCACTGAACTAAGAAAGTTAGAGATAAAGTTGGGCCCACAACAAAACCTGAGAGGCCGGAGAGACGACCTTTGGTCTCTTGATCCCCGCTCTCTACATTGTTTTTCTCACATTGAGAGTGGTGTTGTGCTCCAGTTTGTCTTGCTATCATCTGAAACAAAAGTCCATACTAACAAGATGGTAACTGGAGGTGCCTTTTCTCCAGGGGCTTCAGCAGTAGAAATAGTATTGCACACAGAGGACGGGACTTAACTCCAGAAGTGAATGTCTAATGNTTAATGAATATGTCACATATGCTGGAAATGTTTTGTATATTAACCTGAAAAACAACACGTCCTTTATCTTGGCTGATTAGTCAATAAATTTCACTACTATATTTTATGCTGTAACATTAGTAAAATCTGTAAATGACTGTGAAATTAAGCAAAATGTTTTCTGTTATAAAGAGCTGACAGAAATAAGCAAAGGGCAAGATATATTTAAAGCTTTCTCTTTATATCAGAAAAGAAATGTTCTAAGAGAAACTATGTTGACATTTATACTGAGGTTGCCCATCGATTTTCTATGAGAGTTGTCGCCTCTGTTACAATATTAAAAAAAATTCTGAAATTCTGATAAATTCCAAACAAACTGTTTTCTTCACAGGAAAGCATCACTGCATAAATTCTTGGAGATAGAATGAAAACACTTTAGAAAGTGCTACAGAAATGATCATCTTTATTAAACCAAAATCTGTTTATTTGAAACTGTTTAAAATTTTGTGCAAAAGCCAGGATTTAAAAAAAAAAAAAATGAATTTCATAGTACATAGAAAAAGCCCATGGCTTTACAGGAAAAATTCTCAAAGAGTATATTTTAGGGAAAAATTATTATGGGAGTACTGTTAAGGAAATGACAGGCAAAAATATAAAGGTGGCACAAGTAAGAAATGAATCCCTTCTAGTCTAAGCTAGTAAAACTGAAAGGTTATTCATTACAACACTGTAATTTAGTTCACATGTATCTAAACATGATATAAGAAAGATAAGAATTACAAATATGATCAGATTATTTTTCCAGCATACTAACCCAACAAAATATTCTTTCAAACATAGGATAGCCTGTTATTTTAAGTAGAGGAATGACAAAAATGTTTAAATAAAAGTATTCTTGCCTGGGGAAACTTATGGACAGAGGAGCATGTGGGCTATAGTCCATGAGGTAACAAAAGAGTCAGACGCTACTTAGCAGCTAAACAATAATCCAGGGCAGGTAGGGCTTCAGTTCTTGGGGTTGCAAAAAAGAGTTGGACATGATTTAGCAACTTAACAACAAGACTCACGAAAGCCTTCATAGGTAGTGATACAGGTAAAGAGATTTAGAGGTATTGCCAGTAGCCTTGGTTATCTGAATACAGACACGAGTGAGAAGATATGTCTCCAATTCAGTAGATTGACAGACTGGTAATCTGTGATTACAATTATTAATTTTATAAATTAATTGTCTTATTAATGGTTTTTTAATATTAATTATTCTCAATAATTATTAATTTTATCATTGCTGCCTGTGTCAAATTTTTTGCTTGTTTGTTTTTTAGGAATGCTCCATTTCATTAAAAATTGTATACCTTGGAAAACTGAAGAAAAGGAGACAAGGTATGGGTCTTTTCTCTACAACGTCTGTTGGTATTAGAGCATGGGAATATTATTTAGACTTTCCTAAGTAGATCCTCTACTAGGATTCCCTTAAGCTAGTGAGGCAAAATGATTATAAAAAAATGTTGGGAATAGTGTGATATTAGATTCTCATTGATGGTATTATTATCAGATAATAATGGTCAGGTCCTGTCCAAACTTTTTTTGCTGTACATCCTCCCTTGGTTCCTCCTTAGTACTAGGGCCCAATCCAGTTAACTAATCACTCCTTTTGCTGACAGCTAAGAAATTCAAACAGAACAGTACATATTTAAGAAAAAATAATGCTCGAGCTGTGTAAAACAAAAAATAATTCAGAAGAACATAAAATAAAAGGTCTGAATTTCACACAAGCACAATTCCTTGAACTCATCAAATTGGTCTACAAAAATCTCTGATAACTAGTTTATAAAAGTGTATAGTTTGCTATATCACAGCTATAATTATATACTAAGTAACATCCAGTTGTTTTAACACCCAGAGACTAATTATTTAACTCCAATACAAAAACTGAAAAATCCTTATCTCCTTTCAGAATGCCAGGACATAATTCAGCTGGACTCTAGCTTGATTATCTTATTTTTAGTTATTTGTTATATCAAGTAGTAAATTTAAATTACATGTTAAGATAATGCTAGCTGTTGTAAGAAACAAAATTTAGTATGGTTGAAACATGATAGAAGTTAAGGTTTCACACATATAAATTTTAAGATGTCATGTTCCTGAAACCTCTCCAAAAAATAATTGAGGGGTCCAGACTCTTCTCAGAGCTCTGTCTTTTTTGACACTAAGCTAGGAGAAGGAGAAAAGAATTATAAATTCATGCATGTGAAAAGCTTTTATACTCAGACCTGGAAATAGCACAGACTCATAGTTCACTGGCCAGATTTCAGTCATATGATCATATCTAACTACACACAAGCTGGGAAATATAGTTCATTTGTGTTCCCAGAAAGAAGGCAAAATTGGTTTGATGAATAGCCTACCAGTATATATCACATGGTAATTCTATTCAATCAGTTTTTCACCCTACAGTCAAAATGAGCATCATAAAAAGGCAAATCTGCACATGCAACTCTCTGACCTTAAAATCTTTGATGTCATTTCATTGTCTTCCACATAAAATCTAAACTCAGTAACAGTATTGAGGAAGCCCACTAAGGTTGAGAATCTTATAAGTTATTTAACCTCATTCCCTCTGCATATCAGACTCCAGTTTTGCTAAACCAATAAATAAATACATAAATTTACAGTCTATATCCTCAAATCTAGCCTCTTGCAAATACTATTAGTTTTATCTGCAGAGCCTTTTACCCTCTATCTCACCTTACTCCTATTTGTTCTTCATCTATTAGTTCAGAATCATAATATAGCAAACATGTATAGATTACATTCCTTTCCTATATGCTTCCATAAGGTTTGTGTTTACATTGTATCATGCAACTTCCTGGGTAATGAAACATAAATATTAATAGTTACTTTTGAGCATACCCCAGATCTCTTTTCTTCTTGGACACTAAAGAAGATTCCTACCCACTAAAATGTAAACATTGGCATTTTAGGAATCAGTGAACTCAAATGGACTGGAATGGGTGAATTTAATTCACATGACCAATATATCTACTACTGTGGGCAAGAATCCCTTAGAAGAAATGGAGTAGTCCTCATAGTCAACGAAAGAGTCCAAAATGTCTTGGGTACAGTCTCAAAAACGACAGAATGATCTCTGTTCATTTCCAAGGCAAACCATTCAGTATCACAGTAATCCANGAAATGGAGTAGTCCTCATAGTCAACGAAAGAGTCCAAAATGTCTTGGGTACAGTCTCAAAAACGACAGAATGATCTCTGTTCATTTCCAAGGCAAACCATTCAGTATCACAGTAATCCAAGTCTATGCCACAACCACTAATGCTGAATAAGCTGAACGGTTCTCTGAAGTGCTACAAGACCTTTTAGAACTAACACCAAAAAAAAAAAAGATGTACTTTTCATCATAGGAGACTGATATGCAAAAGTAGGAAGTTAAAAGGTACCTATATTAACAAGCAAGTTTAGCATTGGAGTACAAAATGAAGCAGGGCAAGGGCTAACAGAGTTTTGCCAAGAGAATGCACTAATCATACCAAACACACTATTCCAACAACATAAGAGAGAACTCTGCATATGGACATCACCAGATGGTCAATACAGAAATCAGATTTATTACATTCTTTGCAGTTGAAGATGGAGAAGCTCTATGCAGTCAACAAAAACAANAGAATGCGCTAATCATACCAAACACACTATTCCAACAACATAAGAGAGAACTCTGCATATGGACATCACCAGATGGTCAATACAGAAATCAGATTTATTACATTCTTTGCAGTTGAAGATGGAGAAGCTCTATGCAGTCAACAAAAACAAGACCAGGAGCTGACTGTGGCTCAGGTCATGAACTCCTTACTGCAAAAGTCATACTTAAATTGAAGAAAGGAGGGAAAACCACTAGCCCATTCAGGTGTGAACTATATCAAATCCCTTATGATTATACAGTGGATTATACAATATGCCAGCAAATTTGGAAAAGTCAGCAGTGGCTACAAGACTGGAAAAGGTCAGTTTTCATTTAAATCCCAAGAAAAGCAATGCCAAAGAATGTTGAAACTAGTGCACAGTTGCACTCATTTCACATGCTAGCAAAGTAATGCTTAAAATTCTCCAAGTTAGGCTCCAAAGGTACATAAACTGAGAACTTCCAGATATTCAGGCATGATTTGGAAATGTCAGAGGAACCAGCGATCAGATTGCCAACATCCACTGGATCATAGAAAAGGAAAGAAAATTCCAGAAAACATCTATTTCTGCTTTACTGACTATGCTAAAGCCCTTGACTATGTGGATCACAACAAACCGTGGAAAATTCTTAAAGAGATGAAAATACCAGATCACCTTATCTGCTTCCTGAGAAACCTGTATGCAGGTCAAGAAACAAAAGTTAAAAGCGGACATGGAACAGCAGACTGGTTCCAAATTGGGAAAGGAGTATGTCAAGACTGTATACTGTCATCCTGCTTATTTAATTTATACGCAGGGTATATCATGCAAAATGCCAGGCTGGATGAAGCACAAGCTGGAAGCAAGCTGGGAGAAATATCAGTAACCTCAGATGTGAAGATGACACCACTTTTATGGCAGAAAGCAAAGAAGAACTAAAGAGCCTCTTGATGAAGGTGAAAGAGAAGAGTGAAAAAGTTGGCTTAAAACTCAATATTCAAAAAAACAAAGATTATAGTGTCTGTTCCCATCACTTCATGGCAAACGAATGGTGAAACAATGGAAACAGTCACAGACTTTGTTTTCTTAGGTTCCAAATTCACTGTAGATGGTGAATACAGCTATGAAATTAAAAGATGCTTGCTCCTTGGAAGAAAAGCTTTTGAACTGTGGTGTTGGACAAGACATTTGAGAGTACTTTGGATTGCAAGGAAATCAAACCGGTCAATTCCAAAGCAGATCAATCCTGAATATTCATTGGGAAGACTGATACTGAAGCACCAATATTTTGGCCACCTTATGAGAAGAGCTGGCTCATTAGGAAAGACCCT
Organism: Neotragus pygmaeus; assembly: GCA_006410875.1. Lineage (NCBI taxonomy): Eukaryota > Metazoa > Chordata > Mammalia > Artiodactyla > Bovidae > Neotragus > Neotragus pygmaeus. The sequence continues at coordinate 44,083 of SJYV01001539.1, read as the reverse complement.
GATACTGGAAAAGATTGAAGGCAGGAGGAGAAGGGGATGACAGAGGTTGGATGGCATCACTGACTCAATGAACATGAGTTTGAGCGTGCTCTAGGAGATGGTGAAGAATAGGGAAGCCTGGTATTCTGTAGTCCATGGGATCACACAGAGTCAGACATGACTGACTGACTGAACAACAACAAAAGAAGATTCTGGATTTATGTCTTCATTTAATTTCCCTTTCTCTTCTTTGAGACAGAATTTCACCAATCAAGAAGGTATCTAAAGATTTTTGAAAGTAAAATCAAAAATTGGAAAAAGAAAAAAAACCCGACAATTAGGCATATTCTCTCAAGAATAATTGAGAGGAAAAAAGATATTTTCATTACCCAATTACTAGTAGATGATAGATAAAAGAGGTACCATGTAATGATAGCATATTTGGAAAAGAAGGGAAGATGTGGTGGAGAGATGGTAACTGTGAGCCAAAGGCATGTAGCATAAGAAACCCTAAAGTGATTTGGTACTAGAAGAGATTGTTGCTGTCTTTGTTCTTGCAAGTTCCTTCAGGGGTGGGAAGGGAAGTAAATATCAGAATTAATATTAATATGCTCCTTGAACAGGAAACCACTCTGCAACTGATCTACATAGATCATGACTCCATTTGTAAACGAATAAATTTTTAACATTTTATTTATTTATTTAGTTTGTTATTTTTTGGCTGTGCTAGGTCTTTGTTTCTAAACATGGGCCTTCTCTAGTTTTGGCGAGCAGGAGTTACTCTCCAATTATGGTGCATGAGCTTCTTACTGCAATGGCTTCTCTTGTTGTGGATCACGGGTTCTAAGGCACATGGACTTCAGTAGTTGAGGCTCCCGGGCTTTAGAGTGCAGGTTCAGTAATTGTGGTGCACAGCCTTAGTTACTCTGCAGCATATGGAATCTTCCTGAAGTGTTTGTGTGTGTGTGTGTGTGTGTGTGTGTGTGTGTGTGTGTGTGCTACATTGCTTCTGTCACATCTGACTCTTGGACCATGGACAAAACCAGTGTTCCCTGCATTGCAAGGCAGATTCTTATCCATGGATTACCAGGGAATGAATTTATTAAACTGTTTTCCTTTAGACCCCAGTGTAGTTGAATTCTAGTGCATTACCCCCTTGAAACTCATAAAAATTCACTGAGATTCAAAACAAAAGACTTTTAAGGAGAGCTAATATCATATATTAAAAAAATGCAAATATGAATGCTGTAACCTTAAAGCTACATATGCAAAGAAAAATATATGCATGTATTTTGTGGGAAGCATTTATTCCTTCTCAGTTTTATAGAAACGAGGGGGTATTGTGCCCTCTCTCAAGAATGGATTATTGGAAGAATAGTATTATACTGGAATAGTATTACAGTATTATACTGGAATACTATTGGAAGAAAAGAATAGCATTGGAAGGATACCTCTAGTCTTATCTTCTCTGCTCATGGCTTGCTCCATGTCACAAAAAGATTGATTCATAATTGTTGAATCTGAGATAAGATCCAGCTTGCTTACCTCAACCACATTTCAATCCTGACTAATAAATCTCTCTGCAAGTGATAGTTTCATTTCTTCCCTTATTTTCCATGCAATAAGTACTGGCAAAGTTTCAGAAAGAAATTCTAAAATACTCTTCTGCTTATCCTGGGAGCATTAAGAAGAAATAATAGAAAACTTATTTTTTATTTGAATTCAAGCAATATTGTCTGACCTAGCTTTAAAGGTAATAGAGCTAATTTGAGTAATTTTTTTCCTTTTGATTAGAAATAAGCACAATTTATGACCATTTATTATCCTCAAACTCCCCCCACCACAATATTGTATGTACAAAGCCAAAGTTTTAAATTATTAAGTTGTAATTGGAGAGGGACTTTCTACTTTGATCTGATTCTAAAGTTTTCCACATTTCTGAGTGATACAGAGTCAATTTTATAATACATCTCTAGTTAACACCTTTCATTTAAGAAACAAAACTTGTATGAAAAAAAATGTCTGCTTAATGGTGGGCTAAAACAGTGGACATAGCCTACTAGACTAAGGGAACAATGTGGCTGAATGGTAATTCTTTCTTTCCGGAAAAGCTCCTCTTGCTGCTGTCAGTAGAATCTCTAGTAACAACTCTTATTTGCAGTGTTTGTTGTAATAGACAATACTGTGTTAATTTTAATCTCTATCAATTATGTACATATGATAATGAAGAATAAGTTTAAAAAAATAATTAGCATGACAGATTCTGCTTATGAAAAGAGATAGTGGTTTACCTCTTTGCCTTGGAGATAACCACACTTCCAAATCTGAAGAAGTTAAAGCACTAAAAATAGGTTTTTCATCTCATGTATCACATAGAATGAGAAATTTTTCCAGCAATTCTTCACTTCTTTCCAATTTCTGATTTTTCTATCTAAGAATTGGAACAGTATCTAGAGTGTGAATTGAAATAAAATTGCAAAAGTTACAAGTGGCTTTTCTTCCTATATTGAGGTTCACTTTTTTATACATAATATAATCTATATGATTTGCCCTAAACCCAAAGACAGTATTAAGAAACTCAAGATTTATTGAGTTAACCTACTAAATAGTTATGATGATTAGCTAACAAAGAAATGAGAGATATAACAAAAATTATTAATATTAACTTGTCTGGAAAGTATTATAAGAAAATTACTACTTTGGCATTAGTGACTTTATCAGAATCTAATCTGAGGATATAAGGATGAAATTATTTGATACTATTAGCTAATAAAAGCAGAATTTCATATATTCTGATTTTTCTCAATAACATCTCCAACATGAGATATTTTTAAATATTCCAAAACTGTTTATATACCTACTGCCCGCTAATATATTTGAATATGTCATATACCTGCATAATATAATCTAATAAAATATTAATTTTCTATTTACATATATGTCTGGTAAAAGTTCCTCAATCTAGTTGTTTCTAATTATAATAAAATTTATGAAAGCATATATTGGAGTAACTAATTTTTTAATTGGCTATAGTCTAATGTATTGAATATGTTAAATAAATTATTTGTATATATATTATTATAGTATTCCACATTACCAAAACGTTACCTAAAAGGGTCACGATATATTGATATTTAAAAGTATTTGAAGTATATGTTGTAGAGAATTTAATAATATATGCCATCCTACCCAAATGTAATTCACTTTTAAAAGGGAGAACTACAAATTTTTATATAAATATAAGAGGGAAAATAGCACAGCACCTGTGGTATTAGAATAGTGAAATATTCAATAAAATCCAAAAGGTAATTTTAAAATAAATATAGATCAATGGGACAAAATAGAAAGCCCAGAGACAAATCCACGCACCTATGGACACCTTATCTTTGACAAAGGAGACAAGAATATACAATGGATAAAAGACAATCTCTTCAACAAGTGGTGCTGGGAAAACTGGTCAACCACTTGTGAAAGAATGAAACTAGAACACCTTCTAACACCATACACAAAAATAAACTCAAAATAGATTAAAGATCTAAACGTAAGACCAGAAACTATAAAACTAAAGGAGAACATAGGCAAAACACTCTCCGACATAAATCACAGAAGGACCCCCTATGACCCACCTCTCAGAATATTGGAAATAAAAGCAAAAATAAACACATGGGACCCAATTAAGATTAAAAGCTTCTGCACAACAAAGGAAACTGTAAGTAAGGTGAAAAGACACCCTTCAGAATGGGAGAAAATAATAGCAAATGAAGCAACTGACAAACAACTAATCTCAAAAGCAACTTATGCAGCTCAACTCCAGAAAAATAAACGACCCAATCAAAAAATGGGCCAAAGAACTCAATAGGCATTTCTCCAAAGAAGACATACGGATGGCTAACAAACACATGAAAAGATGCTCAACATCACTCATCATCAGAGAAATGCAAATCAAGACCACAATGAGGTACCATTTCACACCAGTCAGAATGGCTGCGATCCAAAAGTCTACAAGCAATAAATGCTGGAGAGGGTGTGGAGAAAAGGGAACCCTCTTACACTGTTGGTGGGAATGCAAACTAGTACAGCCACTATGGAAAACAGTGTGGAGATTCCTTAAAAAATTGCAAATAGAACTGCCTTATGACCCAGCAATCCCACTGCTGGGCATACACACCGAGGAAACCAGAATTGAAAGAGACACATGTACCCCAATGTTCATTGCAGCACTGTTTATAATAGCCAGGACATGGAAACAACCTAGATGTCCATCAGCAGATGAATGGATAAGAAAGCTGTGGTACATATACACAATGGAGTATTACTCAGCCATTAAAAAGAATACATTTGAATCAGTTCTAATGAGGTGGATGAAACTGGAGCCTATTATACAGAGTGAAGTAAGCCAGAAAGAAAAACACCAATACAGTATACTAACATATATATATAGAATTTAGAAAGATGGTAATGATGACCCTGTATGCGAGACAGCAAAAGAGACACAGATGTATAGAACAGTCTTTTGCACTATGTGGGAGAAGGAGAGGGTGGGATGATTTGGGAGAATGGCACTGAAACATGTATAATACCATATAAGAAATGAATCGCCAGTCCAGGTTTGATGCAGGATACAGGATGCTTGGGGCTGGTGCACTGGGATGCCCCAGAAGGATGGTACAGGGAGGGAGGTGGGAGGGGGGTTCAGAATGGGGAACATGTGTACAACCCATGGTGGATTCATGTTGATGTATGGCAAAAGCAATATAATACTGTAAAATAATTAGCCTCCAATTAAAATAAATAAATTTAAATTTAAAAAAATAATGATAAAAAGAAAGATAAAATGAAAGTACCCTCTATTATTTAACTGTGATAACACAGATAATGTAGAATGAGGCTATTAAGTATCAATACAAAGTTCTAGTCTATTGATATGTACAAAATTTTGCAAGAAAAAATAATGCTTCAGAAAAGAATTTCACATATCCTAGACATCAAACACTTGCACAGAATCAAAGGTAGATTATAATACACTGTGACAAATCAGTTAGCACTCTGTTAAAAATGAGCAGCTAAAAGGCAATTGTGATTAAAAATATTAATTTACTCATCAAGTCTTACAGTGATTGAGAGATAGCAGAAAAAATACTGGTCTTAGATGTGGGATGAATATGTGTGAATGTGTATGTGTGTATACACATATGTGTACACACATTGTACATAGATATGCTGTGTGCTGTGCTATGTCACTTCAGTCATGTCTGACTCTGCAACCCTATAGCCCTCCAGGTTCTTCCATCCACAGGATTCTCCAAGCAAGAATATTGGAGTGTGTTGCCATGTTCCCCTTCAGGAATGAAACCCATGTCTCTTATGTCTCCTGAATTGACAAGTGGATTCTTTCCCACTAGGGCCACCTGGGAAGCCCAGTATATAGCTATAGGACACTTTTACTCCATT
>SJYV01001539.1:17199-38609 GCA_006410875.1 Neotragus pygmaeus | reverse complement strand
CCTAGATAGTATATTCAAAAGCAGAGACATTACTTTGCCGACTAACATCCATCTAGTCAAGGCTATGATTTTTCCTGTGATCATGTATGGATGTGAGAGTTGGACTGTGAAGAAGGCTGAGCACCCGAAGAATTGATGCTTTTGAAGTGTGGTGTTGGAGAAGACTCATGAGAATCCCTTGGACTGCAAGAAGATGCAACCAGTCCTTTCTGAAGGAGATTAACCCTGGGATTTCTTTTGAAAGAATGATGCTACAACTGAATCCAGTACTTTGGCCGCCTCATGCAAAGAGTTGAGTCATTGGAAAAGATTTTGATGCTGGGAGCGATTGGGGGCAGGAGGAGAAGGGGACGACCAAGGATAAGATGGCTGGATGGCATCACTGACTCAATGGATGCGAGTCTGAGTGAATTCTGGGAGTTGGTGTTGGACAGTTGGCGTGCTGCGATTCATGGGGTCACAAAGAGTAGGACACGACTGAGAGACTGAACTCAACTGATAGGCAAAAAAGCAAATTAGAAAGAGGTTGAATAACTATTAGTTAACTATTAGCTAACTCTTTTCGTCTAGTGCCAAATACTGCTATAACCAAGGAATTGTACCATAGAAGCCTGCCAAAATTTTCTCCATCTTATCTTCCTCTTACATCTCTGAGATGTTTGTTACATCACACTTAGCCTTTTCAAGATGGTCTCTCAAATTCATGTTAAGCAGATATCATATTGAGATTTTCTTAGTTGGGGGGGGGGCACTGGCAAAGACATTGTAATTCATTCAGTAGATAAGAATCTAGTATGTGCAAAGCACTGCAATGTAAGAGAGAACCATAGTCCAGAATTTAAAATGTGTGGGATGTTTGATATTAAACAAAAACTGAAAAGCAAGCTGCAATGCTCTTATTATGGGCTTCCCTCAGCTCAGTTAGCCAAGAATCTTCCTGCAATGCAGGAGACCCTGGTTACATTCCTGTATAGGAAAACCAAGATAGCTACAAGATCCGTCTGCAATGTGGGAGACCTGGTTTAATCCCTGGGTTGGAAAGATCCCCTGGAGAAGGGAAAGGCTACCCACTCTAGTATTCTGGCCTGGAGAATTCTATGGACTGTATAGTCCATAGGATTGTAAAAAGTTGGACACAGCTAAGTGACCTGTACTTTCATCATATTATGGACAAGTTAATTACTTCATTTCTTGGGCATCACCGCACATATCTAAGACTATCAACCTACATATTCTGGTCAAAAACATTTTCAGAAATCTTTTCTTTCTTTTTTTCTCAAATTGGGCCACACCTGGTACCAACTGCCACAGATTGTGCTTCACTGACCACAGAGCCATCTGTGGAAGATAAAGAAGTACTGGAAGAAGAGAAAAATTGCCATGGGATATAGTCTCAGCAGAAAATCTCAGCTAACTTCTCTGATGCTGGATAGACTTCCACAGTTATCCTCATATAGTGTGAGGGTGCTAGGCCCTCATACATGCGATTTCATGTGAGCTACACTGAGTGGAGGGAAAGGTCCTGCGAGTGCTGACTCGTTTCAGATAAACCAGTTCTTAAAAGACCAGACAGCTGAGGGTTGTTTGCCGCTAGGCATCCTGGGAACTAGATAAATACGTCTCTCCTTCCTAACATGGTGTTTGGCAGAGCCTCCGCATCTCCTTCTTGACGAGGTGTCTCACAGAGCATCAGAGTGTTCTTTCTAACTGCTAAGCCAAGATGGACAGGATGTCTGGCTGTTTGGGTTTGGAATATCAGCAGGAGGATCTGTGCTAGAGGTCAGTGTAAGTGAATTATCTGTGTACATATGATCAGTAAAGCTATGACCTGGTTCTCTCTCTTCCCAAAGGGAGAATGGAGAGATACTCTGAAAAATAAAGGGTCTCAGACTAGGACTCGGAGTCTCAACAAATCAAGAAGGGCATTCTGCAAAGGAAAGCAAGAGGAAGATTCCGAGAGAAGTTTAAAATTTTCTACTTGAATTCAGATTTTTCTTTTGAATGTTAGCTCTCTATTTCCTTGTTACTATGTTTGTTCTTGAATCATGTGAGTGAGCACTTAATAATTTGGAGTTCAGAGAACTTCAGGAACAGAAAAATTAAATAAGAAATGCTATATTTACCTCAGGTGGAAATGAGGTTTCATTTCAAAGAACATGAATAAGTTTAAAAGGTGAAATGATCATATAAATAGAGGTTAAGTGTAGTGCCTTTCAGTGACTGAGTCTAGGAGATATTAATCTGAACAGGTAAGAAAGGTAACAACAAAAAAAAAGAATTAATATTAGTATCAAATGGATTTTACTGTTGCTTGAAATATACATTTTTAAAATTATATATGACTACAATTCTGACAAACTAATTTAAAGTCTTTTCCTGGTATATTTAGAAAAAATGGATTCAGGTGTTAGGGAGTTCAGAAAGAGCTAGAATCATTGTTGGTGCTCCTTCTAATTATATTTTAAAACAAATGAATGGATTTTTATTTCACAACCTAATGTAGCTACTTTTAGAATTAAGGGAGGGATATGTTTACCAGAAGGACAGGATAAGTTTGATGGGCAGTGTAGAGGGTTTTTGGCATTATCTGCATTCTATGTGTCACATCATATATATAATATCTTATAGAAAGAATTTTAAAATTTTAATTGTGATATATCTTTATTATATATATAAATCAGGTTTTTAACTTTTCATTTTGAGGTATTTATAGTTTAACTTGCAATTGTATAAAACAGAGAGATCAGCTATACTTTCTATCCAATTTTTCTCAATTGTAAGATATTACATAGCTATAGTAAATATCACAATTAGGAAATTGACAGCAATACAACACACTCACCTGCTTCAGATTTCAGCAGTACCATTTGTGTGTGTGAGAGAGTGCTTGTGCATGCATTTAGTTCTGTGCAATTTTACAATGTTTTTAACATTCCACTATGTTTTTACAAGTATATGTAAATGGAATTTGTATCCTGACCTTTGAAATTCAAGTTCTGTTGAAATGCTTTTTTGAAGAAGAAGAAGAAACAAACTCCATGTAAATTTGATGTAATTCTCTGATAACTCAGTTGGTAAAGAATCCACCTGCAATGCAGGAGATCCCGGTTCCATTCCTGGGTCAGGAAGAACCACTGGAGAAGGGATAGTCTACGCACTCCAGTATTGTTTTGGCTTCCTTTGGGCTCAGCTGGTGAAAAATCTGCCTGCAATGCAGAAGACCTGGGTTTGATCCCTGGGTTACTAAGATCCCCTGGAGAAGGGAAATGCTACCTGCTCCAATATTCTGGCTTGGAGAATTCCATGGACTGTATAGGGTTTGCAAGAGTTGGACACTGAAAAGTGATTTTTACTTTCACTTATGATTATAAAAAGTAATTTATAGAGGATATACCTAGGATAAAGGGAACTTTTTAGTTTATGATATGTAGAGATATTATTCCAGGATGATTGTTGTCAGCTTTTTATCATGCTTCTATGCAAAATATGTATTATTTTAAAGAAAGATGGTAGTTACATCTATATTTTAGTATCATTCTAGCTTTTATCTTAGTAATTGATGGTAGGTAAAGATGTCCTGATATTTTAGTTTTTCAGATATTATACCACTGTTCAGATGAGGAACATGTGTAAATCCATTCTAGATGGTTCAAAGAGGAATCTTACTTGTTTGGTTTTCTCAGGACACAGTTCTCACTACAAATTTTGAAGAACAGAAATAAACATACCCACTTATGTGTGTGTATGTGTATGTATATATACCACATATGTGTATTTGTATACACATGCACATAGACACACAAAATTCAGTAAGCTCTTTCTTCTATTTCATGTGACAGTCAATGTATATGTGTCAGTATAATGCATAATTTTCTGTTGAGTGCACAAAATATACATGAGGACATACCTCAAGAACTAATATTCTAATGTGGCAATAATAGGACACATGCTGAAGCTCATTATTTAGATTCTAATTAACTACCTTAAAGGTACCAAAGTATTCCATATGTTTCACATAGTATATTTTCCTTTCTTTTTTCATACGTGACTAGTACCTTTTCCTGTACTTAATTCCTTGGAAAAATAAGTTTCTTAGACAAGATTGTACTTAGAGTCTTATATCAATATATTTCACCATCTTACTGTTTTCTAAACCATAAGTAAAAATCAAATACACTTTTGTGCATATCTTACCTGCCTTCTAAAATCATAAAGCAAGAAGTAGAAAATAATAATACTGTTTCTAGTGAGTGTTTTCAGAGTTAAAAATTAGATGAACTATAGAGTTGCCATAGATTATAACATTAATGTAAGTTAATTCATGAGTAGGATAAACTTTTAAAAATAAAATCCGTAACTGCAACTGACTTAAAATTCTCTTTAGTTGATACATTTGGAAAATATTTATAGTATTTTGTGTCCAATATTTCAAATAAATTTTGACATGGTAGCAGTTTCTTGTATCTTAAACATTCAAGATGTTGTTACTTTAAGTTTCTTTTCAAACTGGTATAGATCAACGTCATCATGAGAAATCAAAAAGCACTTCATGTGTTGAGATTTTCGTACAATGTCTGGATATCACCATAAAGAGATTGTGTAGAACTTTTGTTCCCCATTTTTATAACTTTGCATATTGCTGAAAATATCTAATAGGCTATTTAATGTAGTTTGTAAAATTCTTTAATAAATGGATGATTAGATTGATATACATTTGGAGAGAATTTTGGCTACCATTCACATCTTCACAATCTCCATATATTTAGGCTCTGTTATATGTAAGTGAATTAAAATCTTATGCAGAACTACAGTCTCATAAAAACTAAATATACTGACTGTGTTTTTATGCATTATTGACATTATACTTGTTTACATGTTGTTACCAATTATGTATTGCTTATAGAGGAGATTATACAAGATATAAATATAGATTTAATTTAAAATTCATGGGGAAAGCCATATGATTCAAAAGGAAAAGCAATCTTGACATTACTGAGTTAAACAAAGACTATAAATATGATTCTTAAAAACAGGGATGCAGAGTACATCATGAGAAACTCTGGGCTGGTAGAAGCACAAACTGGAATCGAGACTGCCAGGAGAAATATCAGTAACTTCAGATATGCAGATGACACCACCCTTTTGGCAGAAAGTGAAGGGGAACTAAAGTGCAAAGTGAAAAAGTGAAAGATGAAAGTGAAAGAAGAGAGTGAAAAACTTGGCTTAAAGCTCAACATTCACAAAACTAAGATCATGGCATCTGGTCCCATTACTTCATGGGAAATAGATGGGGAAACAGTGTCAGAATTTACTTTTTTAGGCTCCAAAATCACTGCAGATGGTGATTGCAGCCATGAAATTAAGACACTTATTCCTTGGGAGAATGGCATTGAAACATGTATACTATCATGTAAGAAAAAAATCGCCAGTCTAGGTTCGATACAGGATGCTTGGGGCAGGTCCACTGGGATGACCCAGAGAGATGATATGGAAAGGGTGATGGGAGTGGGGCTCAGGATTGGGAACTCATGTATACCCATGGTGGATTCATGTCAATGTATGGCAAAACCAATACAGTATTGTAAAGTAAAAAATAAATAATAATAAAATAAAGAGCAAAAAAAAAAAAGAAACATATAAATTACATTATTTGGTATGTCTTCAATAAAAGTATGCCTTCAATAAAAAAATAAATTAAAAAAAAAAATAAAAGACACTTACTCCTTGGAAGGAAAGTTATGACCAACCTAGATAGCATATTCAAAAGGAGAGATATTACTTTGCCAACAAAGGTCCGTCTAGTCAAGGCTATGGTTATTTCAGTTGTCATGTATTGATGTGAGAGTTGGACTGTGAAGAAAGCTGAGCACCGAAGAATTGATGCTTTTGAATTGTGGTGTTGCAGAAGACTCTTGAGAGTCCCTTGGACTGCAAGAAGATCCAACCAGACCATTTTGAAGGAGATCAGCCCTAGGGTTTCTTTGGAAGGACTGATGCTGAAGCTGAAACTCCAGTACTTTGGCCACCTTTTGTGAAAAGCTGACTCATTGGAAAAGACTCTGATGCTGGGAGGGATTGGGGGCAGGAGGAGAAGGGGGCGACAGAGGATGAGATGGCTGGATGGCATCACCAACTCGGTGGACATGAGTTTGAATGAACCCCGGGAGTTGGTGATGGACAGGGAGGCCTGGCGTGCTGTGATTCATGGGGTTGCAAAGAGTTGGTCATGACTGAGCGACTGAACTGAAAAACATGGAAATATAATACAGACCTGAAGAATGACCTTATTTACTATTAAATTATTTGCATAATACTGATAAAACATTTGCTAAGTTTTAACTCACATATGAAGTTAAAATGCTCTCTTAAAAAAAATTAATAGATCTGAATCTCTTGTCCTACTGATTTTTGCAAAAGAGTAAATGTATTTGCTACTGCTGGGCAAAAGCTAAAAGTGGATTTTAAAATGCTATGAAATTCACTGTTCAATTGGATAAAGTTTGAATTTGAATTTCAATAACCTCAACTGAGAAAAAGGAATACTATTAAATCATGATATTATTAGGTTTTTGTTTATGTATTCACATACTCTTGCTGATTAACTGAGTAGTTAAAAACTGTCAGAAAAAAAAAAGTGAAACTGAGCACAAATTAAATGTGTTTACTTGAATTCTGAATTCGTATTTGTGTTTTATTTTTACAGATATAGAAGTGCTTCAATAAATAGTAGAGAAGTGATTATAACTTAATTCTTATGAGACCTGTATGTCTATATAATACTGAAAGCTATGTTTTTTGTTTGTTTGAGAGAAGTTGAAGAGGGAAGGTTACAAGTACTCAAATAACTTACTGAAAATTAAATTTAATAGAATCTAAAATGGAAGTATATTTCCTAGAGGAAGCAAGAAAGTTTGCTTTCTTTCAAGCCTGAGACCTTGGGCTTCTTAAGGGCTGAAAACTTACATACCTTATGTAGTTACATGGTAATTTATATCAATCATGGTACATAACATAAAGTTGATGTTTAATATTTATATAATTGAATTTTAAGTGTTCTGGAAACATAATTGTGAGATTAACATTAGTTTATACCATAATTTGGCCCAAACAATCAACGTTGCCATCAAAAGACAATCTATAATCTTGGTAGTGTATTTTCTACCTAACTCAAATTCTTTAGAGCTATGACTGGTACAGCCATCAGTAACAGCAAACTGTCCTTTGTAACTTATGCAGATAGATAAGATTGTCATAATCCTTCTACTTATGACTTTATTTATTTCATGGTAAGACTAGTACTTAAAAAAATTATCAGAATATAGTTGATATATTAATACAATGTTGTGTTAATTTTAGGTGTATGAAGTGAAAGTTGCTAATCATGTCTGATGCTTTGTGATCCCATGTGCTTTATAGTAGATCCTTATGAATTATTTATTTTGTGTGTAGTAATGTGTGTATGTTAATCCCAATATCCCAATTTATCCCTCTCCCTCACCCTCTGGTGACCATTGTTTGTTTTCTATATCCGTGACTCTGTGTCTGTTTTGTAGACAAGTTCATTTATACTTTTTTTTTTTTTTAGATTCCAAATATCAGTTCAGTTCAGTTCAGTCACTCAGTCATGTCTGACTCTTTGCAACCCCATGAATCGCAGCACGCCAGGCCTCCCTGTCCATCACCAACTCCTGGAGTTCACTCAAACTCATGTCCATTGAGTTGGTGGTGCCATCCAGCCATCTCATCCTGTGTCGTTCCCTTCTCCTCCTGCCTCCAATTCCTCCCACCATCAGAGTCTTTTCCAATGAGTCAACTCTTCATGAGGTGGCCAAAGTACTGGAGTTTCAGCTTTAGCATCATAGATGCAAGATTTTTTGCTTGTGAGAACTTGGCCCCAGTCACAGTTGAGCGTAAAAGTGGCACAGCTGCTTTGCTTGCAGGGACTCTGGCAGCACCAAGTGTGCAAGGACATGGACTGCCCCAGCCACAGGAGTTATGGCCCTATCAGTGTCTTTTTTCCAAGCCTCTTGTAGCTGACAATCAGAAGGCCTCTTTGCCCAGTCTAGTTGATTGTGTGAATTTAATCTGAAGTTTGTACAGCTGGTGGGAAGGTTTGGGGTCATCCATAGCTCTGCTCGTTCAGGCACTTAGAGGGATACCTTGTTTGGGGTCCTTCTCTGTTGTTCAGAGTGTCAGGCACATAGAAGGGGCCCCCTGGCTGGGGTCCTATTCTGTAGACTGGTGCATCAGGCATTTAAGGGACACCCTGGGTGGGGTCCTACTCTGTAGTGCATTAGGTGTTTGATGGGCCAGCGTCTCTATTGTTCAACTGCAGATGCTGGCAAATAGGGAGGGAGAGGCTATGGTCATGGCTTCACCCCCTAGACATGACTCAGCAATATCGCCTTGCTTTCATGGCTGGCTGGCTTTCCTCCACAGGCATTTCCCACCACGATCCCCTCATTCTGTCTCTCTGCAGTCAATAGCAGCCCTCGCCCTGGGATTGCTCCGCAATCCCTAAACTCCAGCTCCTCCCTCCTGCGCCTTCTGAGATACCAGCCTTCCTGTCCGGGGCATGTATGGCTGCAGCAAGGACTCTCTGATTCTCATTCCATTTAGGCTGCCACAGATCAGCTGTTTCACTCTCAGCCTTAAATGTTTCTCCTCTGACTCAGACAATTGCCCAATGTGGGGTGTGGACCCCTGATTCAGTTCCTACACCCAGTAAGGGCAGGTTTAGTCCTACTAACACTCCTGTTTTTCCCCCAGTTCTTTCATCCCACCGAGTGTTTCATGGATCTATATATTCTTTTCCACTGGTTAGGTACTCCTGTATGCTCTCAGCTGGGGTTTTGCATGCACTTCTGTGTCTGAAGATGGATTCCTGATTTATCTGTGAAGAGAGATGTACTCCACATTCACCTACTCCTCTGCCATCTTGTTCCATCATCTGTTTTCATTTTTATTTGTCCATAGGTTTTGTATTTTTCATCTTTGATTTCTTCAAGTTAAGTAGCATATTAGTCTCCAAATGTTTGTGGGTTTTGCAGGTATTTTTTAAAATTGTAGTTGATTTCTAGTCATATTTTTGTGATCAGGATAGATGTTTGATGATTTCAGTTGTTTTAAACATACTGAGCTTTGTTTTGTGGCCCTGTGTGTGATCTATCCTGGAGAATGTTAATGTGCACTATAAAAAAAGAGTCTACTGGAAGGACTGATGCTAAAGCTGAAACTCCAATACTTTGGCTACCTCGTGTGAAGAGTTGACTCACTGGAAAAGACCCTAATGCTGGGAGGGATTGGGGGCAGGAGGAGAAGTGGATGACAGCGGATGAGATGGCTGGATGGCATTACCAACTCGATGGATGAGATTGAGTAAACTCCAGGAGTTGGTGATGGACAGGAAGGCCTGGCGTGCTGCGATTCATGGGGTTGCAAAGAGTTGGACATGACTGAGTGTCTGAACTGGCTGTCTGTCTTTATATATAAAGGCAGTGACACCCCACTCCAGTACTCTTGCCTGGAAAATCCCCTGGATGGAGGAGCCTGGTAGGCTGGAAGTCCATAAGGTCGCTAACAGTAGGACATGACTGAGTGACTTCACTTTCACTTTTCACTTTTATGCATTGGAGAAGGAAATGGCAACCCACTCCAGTATTCTTGCCTGGAGAATCCCAGGGACAGAAGAGCCTGGTAGGAGGCCTTCTATGGGGTTGCACAGAGTTGGACACAACTGAAGCTACTTAGCAGTAGCAGTATATATATATATATATATATATNGAGAGGGATTCAGGATTGGGAGCTCGTATGCACCTGTGGTGGATTCATGTCAATGTATGGCAAAACCAATACAGTATCGTAAAGTAGAATAAAGTAAAAATTTTAAAAATTTAAAAAATAATAATAAAGCAGAAATAGATGTTTTTCTGGAACTCTTGCTTTTTCCATGATCCAACAGATGTTGACAATTTGATGTCTGGTTTATCTGCCTTTTCTAAAATCAGCTTGAACATCTGGAAGTTCACGGTTCATGTATTGCTGAAGTCTGGCTTGGAGAATTTTGAGCATTACTTTACTAGCATGTGAGATAAGTGCAATTGTGCGGTAGTTTGAACATTCTTTGGCATTGCCTTTCTTTGGGATTGAAATGAAAACTGACCTTTTCCAGTTCTGTGGCCACTGATGTGTTTTCCAAATTTGCTGGCATATTGAGTCCAGAACTTTCACAGCAGCATCTTTCAGGATTTGAATTAGCTCACTGGAATTCCATCACCTCTACTAGCTTTGTTCGTAGTAAAGCTTCTTAAGGCCCACTTGACTTCACATTCCAAGATGTCTGGCTCTACGTGAGTGATCACACCATTGTGAATATCTGGGTTGTGAAGATCTATTTTGTACAATTCTTCTGTGTATTCTTGCCACCTCTTCTTAATATCTTCTGCTTCTGTCAGGTCCATATCATTTCTGTCCTTCATTAAGCCCATCTTTCATGAAAAGATCCCTTGCTATCTCTAACTTTCTTGAAGAGATCTCTAGTCTTTCCCCTTCTGTTGTTTTCCTCTATCTCTTTGCATTGATCCCTGAGGAAGGCTTTCTTATCTCTACTTGCTATTCTTTGGAACTCTGCATTCAGATGCTTGTATCTTTCCTTTTCTCCTTTCCTTTTTGCTTCTTTTCTTCTCACAGCTATTTGTAAGGCCTCCCCAGACAGCCATTTTGCTTTTTTGCATTTCTTTTTCTTGGGGATGGTCTTGATCCCTGTCTCCTGTACAATGTCACGAACCTTCGTCCAGAGTTCATCAGGCACTCTGTCAGGTCTAGTCCCTTAAATCTATTTCTCACTTCCACTATATAATCATAAGGGACTTGAAATAGGTCATACCTGAATGATCTAGTGGGCTTCCCCACTTTCTTCAGTTTAAGTCTGAATTGGCAATAATGAGTTCACGATCTGAGCCATAGTCAGCTCCTAGTCTTGTTTTTGCAGACTGTATAGTCTCTCCATTTTTGGCTGAAAAGAATAAAATCAATCTGATTTTGGTGTTTTGCCATCTGGTGATGTCCATGTGTAGAGTCTTCTCCTGTATTTCCTATGACCAGTGCATTTTCTCTTCTCTTTGCCCTGATTCATACTTTACTCCAAGACCAAATTTGCCTGTTACAACAGGTGTTTCTTGACTTCCTACTTTTGCACTCCAGCCCCCTATAAAAGGGACATTTTTTTTGCGTGTTAGTTCTAAAAGGTCTTGTAGATCTTCATAGAACTGTTCAGCTTCTTCAGGGTTACTGGTTGGGGCATAGACTTGGATTACCATGATATTGAATGATTTGCCTTGGGGATATGAAAACTTTAATTTTAAATTATACATTGTAGTATTTGGGACTTGAATTCTAAACTCTGTCTGACTTACATTTTAACTGTCCACCGCCTTTTATAAAGGAGTTTCCTTGCAGTTTCTTTCTGAACATATGAGGAGTTTGAAGATTTTTAGATGTAGAAAATGACTTCTATGCACATTTTGAGGCTCCCACATTGGGATTCCATCCTTCAAATCCTCAAACTCCGTATCAAATTTCCCCTCTTATTCCTCATTCTAAGAGGTCCAAGTATTCTTCTTAGAGCTTTATTCTCTGATGTTCCTATGAACTGACTGAATCTTACCTCCACACAAAAGTNGGATTCCATCCTTCAAATCCTCAAACTCCGTATCAAATTTCCCCTCTTATTCCTCATTCTAAGAGGTCCAAGTATTCTTCTTAGAGCTTTATTCTCTGATGTTCCTATGAACTGACTGAATCTTACCTCCACATAAAAGTACCTATTGTTTCAAGAATCATATATCCTTCAGTTGCTGCTCACTACTGCCTTTTCAAATTTTTAACTTTTATTTTGTTTTATAGTAGAAAGCCTGATTCAAAAGATAAGCTCTCTCATAACTAGAATTGGAATTCCCCAACAAACCTCCCCCTTTATTATATCAATGTCCCACCCAAATAAGCAAAAGCATTACATTCTTAAGTAATAAGGAATGTAAAGTATTTTAGAAATAGTTGGGAAATTTGTTAGGAACTAGATGTGTTTGCACAACCAGAAACATTTCATGACAAGGCAAAAACTAAACTTTGAATAAAGGTAAAAAATACTGTAATTAAAGCATCATTCCCTGGAAGACCAACATCAGAAATTCCCCAGATAAGGTCCATTCTTTTTTATTCAATAACAAAGGATATTTTGTGAGAGTTCATTGAAAAGAATCTGACCATGTAAGTTGATTTATCCTACATTTGTAATTATCCAACTATAAGAATTTCAACCACTAATTAATACTATCATAGAAAACAGTCAAGCATTAGACAGTTGGTTATATGATGTTCTTTAAGTTGAAACTCATAGATTTGCTGATTTTACAACTAAAAGAGGGGGATATAATAAATTGTACTTGAGTTTTTAGTATCTGAAAATCTTGAACGTCACTTTGGATTAGAGATAATGGAAAGAATAGGGTAGACAAACTTCTAATCCACACAGTAAAGGAATTATCAAAAGTATAAATAGTAGGTATTCTAAGAATAGATCAGTTCATAACTAATCTGAGAATTCTCACATTTCATTTTTCTTGTAAAGTTATATAAAAGAAAAGGGGAAATGAAGAGTGCTTTGCAGCCCACTCCAGTACTCTTGCCTGGAAAATCCCATGGATGGAGGAGCCTGGTGGGCTGCAGTCCATGGGGTCACTAAGAGTCAGACACGACTGAGTGACTTCACTTTCACTTTCTTTCACTTTATTTGGCATCAAGTAAATTTATTTATTTAGATGACTAGGAAAGATGCAGTGTCTTGTCCTCAAAACATCAAATATTAAAATTTGTTTGTTTGTTTTTCTTAAGATCTCACAAAATGTGTATGGAAAAAATGACAGAGTGAATTCATTTTCACCTTGTTTCACAGAATTTCTACATGCAGTAGTGGTCTCATATGTTAAATATCCCTGCTGTTGGGAAAGACTTAACTGATACATGTAGCTGTGTGTGAGGATTTTCTTGCCCCCAGATCTTTCCTCCTTATACTTCAACAGTAGCATTCCTGCTATAAGATCATTGTACAATCACAAAAGAAAAAAAGCCTAATTTAAATCTCATGGTTCATGGTAAATGGTTAATTAATTCTAATAAGATAACTGAAAACATTATCAAAAAAATCCATACCAACATATGAAGAACCCCTAGTGTAATCCATAAATGATAGTGTGGCAATGTTTTTTTTTTTTTTAAGTTAAAATTTGTTGAGCAATACTAATCTGGTCTCATTTGTTCTGTATTCCCAAAGAAAGAATAATATTAAAACACTGCTATGCCATCAGTAATAAGAGAACTAAAAGGTATGTAAATATCTCAACAAAATATTGAGTGTCATGTCATAGGATTTTGATGTAGGTATAAATCTATCTGGATCTAATACCTGGTTTCTTCTTGGACTATCAATATTTAATAACCTGAAACTAAAGGGAAAATGGTAATTATAGAAAATATTATCTTGGTGTGTTCAGTATATTATGCTCTCTTTAGTTAGATCACAGTGTGTATATCTTCATATGTGGGGAGAAAGTACACTGAAGAACATTAGCCATCTCTGTCAACAGAAATAAAATGTCTTTAAGTTGCAAGGACTATTTTCATTCATATCCACAATTGCTTGGAAGCATTACCTCAGAGCTCAGTATATTTTCAGTTTTCCTTTTCTTCTTTTTCTTTATTTAAGCCAGGCATCATTAATTTTATAGCTAAAGGCAGAACATTATCTCAGTGAATTGCAGTATTTTAAAAATTCCATGTAATTGAAGATTGTACTACTTGCTAAAAGGTATATTGAACTTATTTAAAAGTAGTTTTGATGCTTCTCATTATGTTATAATAGTTAATAAAAAAGGAAAATTTAGCATATTTAGTAAAAATGAAAATCTTATACTTAAAATAAGTTTGTTATCTTTATGGATACATGGATTATCTTTCAACTAACATAAAAACCTGTCTTATGTTCTTAAATATTTTGTGTATAATTACACACTGATTAATTTAAATGTAACCTTGAATTTCAGTCATTTGAAATTTAACAAATCTGGATGAGTTTGGGTGTGTCTGTATACGTACTTACTGACTGGGGCAGGAGGAGAAGGGAACGACAGAGGATGAGATGGCTGGATGGCATCACGGACTCAATGGACGTGAGTATGAGTGAACTCCAAGAGATGGCAATGAACAGGGAGGCCTGGCGTGCTGCAATTCATGGGGTCGCAAAGAGTCGGACACAACTGAGTGACTGAACTTAACTGATACACCTACTGTGTCAACCCAGTATTTGTGAGGAGGTAAATGTACATACCATAAGATTTTATACAAATTTTCAAATGTATGATAGAAGACAGCAAGGTGTAAGGGGAAAAGCATAGATTTTTGGAATTAGACTGTTTAAAGTCATGATTTCATAATTTAATACTAATAAATTACTAGCAAATTATTTAGTACACCACTAAGCCATATCTTTAGAGTACTGGTATAAAGAGCAATGAAATATTACATGCAAATTGCATTATGTATAAAAGTACTTTGATATCAAAGTTACTGATATTGAAAAATATTTATAACATATATAATAGTTACACTTTACTTTCATTATGCTCTCTAAGTCAGGAAACCCATTTCCTGACTTTGCAATTTTTCTGGGTAGAAGACTAGCACAGTTATTTTTTCTATATATAGCTAAGTTATTCTCTAGCCAGCAGGCAAAAAGAGTTAGTGGCACATTGTGTCCAGGGACTTTGTTATAACAGTTTTTTAAATGAGAAAAACTTTAGCTAGAAAGAATTGACGTACAATAAGAATGAACATTTTCTTACATCCTTGCTGGCAGAGTGACTAAAATTTTATTTTGAGGATATATATCTTATAAATTATAGATATGTAAAGAAACAGCAAGTTAATGGTTTGACTGCAACCATCAGTTGAGGTAGGTAAATAGATGATAGGTATGTAGATACATACATAGAAAGAATGTTTTGTCAATATTTTCACTCCCATTATCATGGATTTTCCTTGCAAGCCATCTTGTAAGCAAGCTACTTACTAGAACAATTCTCATTTTCCAGGTGGGAAAATCACTTAGAAATGTAAATGGCATTCCCAGAATTTTATCACACTTGATACTGAAGTGATGACAAATTTTTAATCAGATAAAATAGTATTTCCATTCTAAATAAATTAAAAGTTTTTTTTTTTTAAATAATACAAAATGTGTCATCCCATAGCTTCCCAAAAGGCTATCTAAAGGACAAATATTTTACATAAATGTATCACACCAATAAATACAAAAGATCTAGCTTCTCTCTCCCATTCTTTGGCCCTCATAGAATGTACCAAGGAGCCTCTGGGTACAGTAGGTGGTCGCTTTTACAGAAAAGTCAAATCAGACTCCAATTTACAGTTGTATTGAAAGATCAGAATTCTGGATTAAAACCAAACACCGAATAGAGAAAATCTAAAATAGAGAAAATCTAATAGGAAAATGCTTTCTTTCCATAATGCTAAAAATACTACTTTATCTGAGTTTGCTGATAACAGCTTTTTAGAAATGTTGCCTAAGCTTAGTTAAGTCATGTTATAACTAAAGCAGCTGATGTAATTATTGATGTCAGAATAAATAAAATATCAAATTATTTTTTTATTGGGAAAACAAAGTTACACTTCCATAATCACCCCCACATTACTACACATTCATATGCGTTCATCTTATGATTAGGGCAACCATTTAAAAGTTAATGGTGCAATGTTAGCTACCTGCTGCTTCCACATATTTCTAAGCTAACATACACAACTTACACTCCTAAATATTGGAGTAATATCTCACAGAAATACCCAAATGAACCTTTTGACCCACCTGATAACATAAGATTTAGGGGCCTGAGTAGGATAAATGTTACAGTATTAATATATTTTTTAAAGTGCTTTAAGTCACACTATGATTAGTTAACAAAGGCATTTACTGTGTTAATGAAGGGGAAATTACTTGTACTGAATTAGTTGATATTTTTTTCTAATTATGACACTGCAGGTGTTTATATCTACAGATTGTTCTGGTAAAGTAATTAGATCTAGCAAGTGTGTGAATTACATTTGGTTAAATTAGTTTATTACCAGATAGGAATTTAATGAAGTGGAAATGTAACTTTCCAGGTTATGCACTAATCATCAGAAGTTACGGTGACCATTTACTATGATGTTAGGAAATAACAAATTAGATAGCAGAATTGCCTTAGGACAAAATTTTGTTCTTGAAGAGACTTTTATTTTTCTTTTGTGAAATATAAATCAAACAATAAATGGCACAAATTTCTAGTTTTTCTCTACCACTCAGTCACTTATTCCAATGATCTTTCTCAACACCAGTAGAGTATAATCAGACATATGTTGACTCTCTGTGTTCAGGTAAAGTACTCAAACCATTATCTTGATACAGTTACTAATTTAGATACAAGAGAAATTTAGTCAGTTTCCCTAGAAGCCAAAACAAGACTTGAAAAGACTTCAGCCAGTGATGAACCCTAATATACAGATACACAAAACAAAGTCTAGTCTACAATTCTGATTTCTCTAACAGTCCACATTAATTATATGAAGTAAAAGCAGTTTATATTTTTCCTTTTTCTCATGTAAAAGTAGCACACGTATTCATCATGATTCCATTTTCCCCTGCCTATCAAGAAAACCAGATCTAAATTTCATACTTACTTAAAGTTCCCCTTAAAATCATTTCTCCCACAAATATAGGTCATACATCGAGATCCAGGAATTAAGAAAAGCTAAAATTAACACAAAAATGAACACATGCACACTGCATTCAAAGTCTAAATTCATGAGTAGACATAGTGTTCGGCCTCCTACCATCCTCTAATCCCCAGTTTTATTATTTAGATTGTGCTTTTTCCCCTTTTTTTGCTTTGTAAGATTAGTCTTTATTATATGCTTTAAAATAATCATATTTAGATGATGATTGAAGTCATGAAATTAAAAGACACTTACTCCTTGGAAGGAAAGTTGTGACCAACCTAGATAGCATATTAAAAAGCAGAGACATTACTTTGTCAACAAAGGTCCATCTAGTTAAGGCTATGGTTTTTCCAGTGGTCATGTATAGATGTGAGAGTTGGACTATAAAGAAAGTAGAGTGATGTTGTTGTGTTTGTTAGCCATCTGTATGTCTTCTTTGGAGAAATGCCTATTTAGTTCTTTGGCCAATTTTTTGATTGGGAGGTGGGAGGGGGATTCAGAATTGGGAGCTCGTATACATTTATGGTGTATTCATGTCGATGTATGGCAAAACCAATACAGTATTGTAAAGTAGAATAAAGTAAAAATTAAAAAATTAAAAATTAAAAAATTAAAATAAAAAAAAGTAGAGCACCAAAGTGTTGATGCTTTTGAAATGTGGTGTTGGAGAAGACTGTTGAGAGTCCCATGGACTTCAAGGAGATCCAACCAGTCCATCTTAAGGGAGATCAGTCCTGTGTGTTCATTGGAAGGACTGATGTTGAAGCTGAAACTCCAGTACTTCGGCCATCTGATATGAACAACTGACTCATTTGAAATGACCCTGATGCTGGGAGGGATTGGGGGCAGGAGGAGAAGGGGACGACAGAGGATGAGATGGTTGGATGGCATCACCGACTCAATGGATATGGGTTTGGGTAGACTCTGGCAGTTGGTGACGGACAGGAAAACCTGTGGTGTGCTGAGGTTCATGGGGTCACAAAGAATTGGACACGACTGAGCAACTGAACTGAACACTACCTAATCAATACAATATTAAATCATGTACTAACTTGTTGTTAACTGGAGGCTAATTGCTTTACAACGTTGTATTGGTTTCACACTACAATGTGAATCAACTATAAGTGTACATATGCCCCTTCCTTCCAACCCCACACCTTATCCACCCACTCTGAGTTGTCACATAGCACCTGCTTGACCTTCCTGTGTTTTATAATAACTGCTTACTAGCTGTCTGTTTTACACAAGGTAATATATGTTTCAATGCTGCTTTCTCAATTCATCCCATTCTCTCCATCCCTTGCTGTGTCTACAAATCTGTTCTCTATGTCAGTGTCTCTATTCCTGCCTTACCAACAGGTTCATCAACATTGCTTTTC
Organism: Neotragus pygmaeus; assembly: GCA_006410875.1. NCBI lineage: Eukaryota > Metazoa > Chordata > Mammalia > Artiodactyla > Bovidae > Neotragus > Neotragus pygmaeus. The sequence continues at coordinate 20,406 of SJYV01001539.1, read as the reverse complement.
TAAATTCCATATATATGTGTTAATATATGTTTTTCTCTTTCTGACTTACTTCATTTGTATAACAGGCTCTAGGTTCATCCACATCAATTCAGTTGACTCACATTTGTTCCTTTCTCTGGTGGAGTAATATTATATTATATATATGTACCACAACTTCTTTATCCATTAATCTGTCAAGGAAAATCTAAATTTCTTCCATATCCTGGCTTTTGTAAATAGTGCTGCAGTGAACATTAAGATACCTGCGTCTTTTTGAATTCTGGTTTTCTCAGGGTTTATGCCAAGTAGTGGGATCACTGGGCCTTATTGTAGATTTATTCCTAGTTTTAAAAGAAATCTCCATAGTGTTTTCCAAAGTGGCTGCAACAGTTTGCATTTCCATGCACAGTGCAAGAGGGTTCCCTTTTTACCACATTCTCTCCAGCATTTGTTATTTGTAGGTTTTTTGATGATGGTCATTCTGACTGGCATGAGGTGATACCTCATTGAAGTTTTGATTTGTGTTTCTCTAATAATGAGTGATGTGAACGCTTTTTCATGTATTTATTGGCCATCTGTATGTCTTCTTTGCAGAGAAGGCAATGGTAACCCACTCCACTACTCTTGCCTGGAAAATCCCATGGGCAGAGGCGCCTGGAAGGCTGCAGTCCATATATGGATTACAACCTAATTTTTACCTCTAGTGCATGTGTTTAAAAAAAAAAAAACAAATGTTTAAATCCTAATCCATAAGGAAAATATAGGCCATCAATAAATCATATGTGTTGTTTGACACAAGAACATTTTACAAACTTTTTTCTAAATTAAAATGGCTGTATTAACTTGAATGTCCTCATAGAAAGATTGAAGATAGAGGAAAGCTACCAATTAAATGACACTAAACAAAGCATCTGGTTACACATTATCAGAAATCTTGTTAACCTTAAAGCAGTGTTAAGTCTTCAGTAAAATCAGAAGGAAAACATAGAAGAAATATGCTCATTAGGACTGCATAATGCTCTAGCTTGAAAAGTCTACATGAGGGGAATTTCCTTATATTTATAAGATGCTTAAAGGGATCATTAAGAAAAGGATATCTCCTAAACAGTAAAATCAATTAAAGTATCTTGGTACATGGCTAAAACTCATTAGTGCAGAAGCTATTTCTTTTTCCTGGTGTTTTCTAGAGGAATTTTTACTACCTCATCAACACTATGAACTTGAATAAGACCAATTATGGACTTAAAGCTATTGTAACTTGTTAACAATATGAATGGGATCACCCATCAGTATATGTTATTTACTTTAAAAATGCTTTCAAAGTTGTTCTCATTCGATCTACTCAGCAACTCTTAGAAGTAACTGGGGTTATATTGGAAACAAGGACAATTACGACAAAATGATTGAATGACATATGTAAGGTAATGAGATATTGGAGGTTGAACTGCAATAAAATCTCACGTGTTTTCAGTTCAAAATCCATGAAATTTTTTGCAAAGTTTACATACATTTCATCTAGAGAAAATAAAAAAATTCTGTTTTCACAAATTTTTAAATTTTTTATAATGTGTGTTTCTCTCTGTGCAAGCACTTAAAATCAAACAAAAACACAAGACAAAAACCTGGAATTCAGAGTCTAAGAAATATTCTAATTTTATTTCTGAAACTGTTATAACCTGAAATTTGTGTTGCAGTTTTACTTCTCTCACATTTATTTATGAAGTAGACATGACAAGAAAAACATGTAACAATATTATCTTATAGTAGTATAGTGCTTTAAGCATGGAAAAAGTTATCATTCCCCTGTGCACATAATTCTTTGTAGACTAGCTTTAAAAGAAGCTCTCATTTATGGTTTCTTACAAATACAATCCCTTCTTACTGGTAAGGTGAATAACAGTCAACTGACACCTACATATATACTAAATAAACAAATATGAATTAAGCAGTCTCCATAATATCCCTTGCTCCATGTCATATTTAATCTTAACCATTTGTTGTTTAGTCCCAAACTTGTGTCAGACTCTTTGTGATTTGATGGACTGTAGCCCCCTAGGCTGCTGTGTCCCTGGAATTTCCCAGGCAAAAATACTGCAGGGGGTTGCCATTTCCATCTCCAGGGGATCTTCCTGACCTAGGGGTTGAACCCACATCTCCTGCACTGGCAGGCGGATTCTTTACCACTGTGCCACGTGGGAAGTGCCAGTCTTTTCCATAGGTACCTCTCACTATTGAAGACAGGGCCTGAGTAACCCAGTAGAAAGAGAAGCCAGACACAATGCTTTGAAAAATATTATGACAGAATAAAATTAGGATATCAGATTGAGTATATATGAGAAATAATGCTGGATAATTTTCATAATTCATCTTCATCACAGTGGTGCTGCAACTAATTAATAGTTAATGAAATACATGCAAACTATTAATGAAACACTTTCTGATTTAAAAGCAGTTCTGAGAAAATTAAGACATTTGCAAACACTGTTAACTGAGACATGCAGTTCTAAATATAGATGGACAATAAATCCTGGCATTTGTATTCTTTAGGGGTTAATCATGAGAGGGTAGAATCAAATAAAACTATATATTTTTTTAATTTCTTAGTACCGAATTCTGCATGTTGTTGTTGCTTTCAGTTCAGTTCAATTCAGCTCACTTCAGTCGCTCAGTCGTCTCCGACTCTTTGCGACCCCATGAATCACAGCACGCCAGGCCTCCCTGTCCATCACCAACTCCTGGAGTTCACTCAAACTCATGTCCATCGAATTGGTGATGCCATCCAGCCATCTCATCCTCTGTCGTCCCCTTCTTCTCCTGGCCCTAACCCCTCCCAGCATCAGAGTCTTTTTCAATGAGTCAACTCTTTGCATGAGGTGGACAAAGTATTGGAGTTTCAGCTTTAGCATCAGTCCTTCCAAAAAACACCCAGGACTGATCTCCTTTAGAATGGACTGGTTGGATCTCCTTGCAGTCCAAGGGACTCTCAAGAGTCTTCTCCAACACCACAGTTCAAAAGCATCAATTCTTCGGTGCTCAGCTTTCTTCACAGTCCAACTCTCACATCCATACATGACCACTGGAAAAACCATAGCCTTGACTAGATAAACATTTGTTGGCAAAGTAATGTCTCCACTTTTTAATATGCTATCTAGGTTGGTCATAACTTTCCTTCCAAGGAGTAAGCGTCTTTTAATTTCATGGCTGCAGTCACCATCTGCAGTGATTTTG
>SJYV01001539.1:0-13051 GCA_006410875.1 Neotragus pygmaeus | reverse complement strand
GTGATAGTTCTAAAAGGTCATGTAGGTCTTCATAGAACTGTTCAACTTCAACTTCTTTAGCGTTACTAGTTGGGGCATTGACTTGAATTACTGTGATATTGAATGGTTTGCCTTGGAAAAAAACAGAGATCATTCCATCGTTTTTGAGATTGCATCCAAGTACTGCATTTTGGACTCTTTTGTTGACCATGATGGCTACTCCATTTCTTCTGAGGAATTCCTGCCTGCAGTAGTAGATATAATGGTCACCTGGGTTAAATTCACCCATACCAGTCCATTTTAGTTCACTGATTCCTAGAATGTCGACATTCACTCTTGCCATCTCTTGTTTGACCACTTCCAATTTGCCTTGATTCATGGACCTGACATTCCAGGTTCCTATGCAATATTACTCTTTACAGCATCAGACCTTTCCTCTATCATCAGTCACATCCACAGCTGGGTATTGTTTTTGCTTTGGCTCCATCCCTTCATTCTTTCTGGAGTTATTTTTCCACTGACCTCCAGTAGCATATTGGGGACCTTCTGACCTGGGGAGTGAATGTTGAGTTTTAATCCAGCTTTTCCACTTTCCTCTTTCACTTTCACCAACAGGCTCTTTAGTTCCTCTTCACATTCTGCTATTAGTGTGATGTCATCTGACTATCTGAGGTTATCGATATTTCTCCCAGCAATTTTGATTCAAGCTTGTGCTTCATCCAGGCTGACATTTCGCGTGATGTACTCTGCATATCATTTAAATAAGCAGGATGACAATATACAGCCTTGATGTATTCCTTTCCCAGTTTGGAGCCAGTCTATTGTCCCATGTCCAATTCTAACTGTTGCTTCTTGACCTGCATACAGACTTCTCAGGAGGCAGGTCAGGTGGTCTGGTATTCCCATCTCTTTCAGAATTTCCCACAGTTTGTTGTGATCTACACAGTCAAAGGCTTTGGTATAATCAATAAAGCATAAGTAGATGTTTTTCTGGAACTCTCATTTTTTTGTGTGGATTGGTCTACAATTTAGTATTGTTAACTCTTGTGAATGGTATAAAGTTATAGCCTATGTCTGGAATCATTCCCTTTTTTGTGGTTGCTCAGTTTTTCTAGCACCATTTGTTGAAAAAACTGCATTTGCTCCATTTTATTTCTTTTGTTTCTTTGTCACAGATTAGTTGACTACCATTATGCTATACATCTTAAACTTACACAGTGATATGTCAATTATATCTCAATAAACTGGAAGAAAATCTTAAATAAATTCACAGTACTTGAGGTGAATCTATTTCTGCTCTATATTCTGTTCCAATAATTTCTTTATTTTTTCACAAATAGGAAACTGCCTTGATCATAGCAGTTTTATATTAACTTTCAAAATTGAATAGTATCATCCCTCCAATTTTATTATCCTCTTTCAGAATTTGTTGCTTATTAACACTTTTTACTTCTCCATATATATGTTAGGCTCAGTTTTCTGTTATCCATGAAATAACTTTCTGGGAATTTGGCTGCAAGTGAATCCATAGATAAAAAGGGAGGAACTGACATATTGATAATGTCTTCCTATTCACAAACATATAATATGGCTCTATTTATTTAACTCTTTATTTCAACAGACTTTTGTATTTCTTCTCATATAGATCTTGTGCATATTTGTTTGATTTACCCATATGCATTCTCTTTGTGGAGGGCCAGTCCAAGTGGCACTGCATTTTTAAATTTGAAATTCCACTTGATCACTGATAATATAAAGTGACTGAATTATCTGTATTAAATTTATATCCAGCAGCCTTGCTAACATCGTTTACTAGTTCCAGTAGTTTCTCTGTTGATTCTTATATTCTAGGTAAATAAAGATGTTTTCTAAATTAAAAGCATTTTATTTCTTCTATCGCAATGTCTATATCTTTCATTTCTTATTACTGGATAAGCTAGACTCCAGCTGTTGGAAAGCCATGAGAGAGAATTTCCTTGCTTAGTTCTCAAAGTTAATAGGAAATTTTGAGCTTATCACCATTAAGTATTATGTAAACTGAAGGAATTTTAATAAATATTGTAGATATTCAAGTTTAGAAATGTCTCCTCTGTTCCTAGTTTGAGAAGTTGTATTTTGCATGAGCATTGGGATTTTTTCAAATGCTTCTATATCTGTACATATCATCATGTGCTTTTCCTTCTTTGGCCTATTGATGTAATGTATTATACTGATTTCTTTTTCTTTTGAATGTTGAACTAGCCTTGGAAACTTGGTATAAGTCCTGCTTGGTTGTGGTGTATAATTTTTTTGTTTGTTTGTTTTAGATTTGATTTACTAACTTTTTTTTTTTGAGTTTTTTTACATCTGTATTTATAAGAGGTATTGTCCTGTACTTACTGATCTTGTCTTTATCTTTGTTTTTTTATGTATAAGATTAGTGCTGGCTTCATCAGATGAGATATGAAGTATTCTCTCTGTTTCTACCCTCAGAAAAACATTATATAAAACTGATAATTCATTTTTAAATGGTTGGTAAAATTCACCAGTGAGCCAATCTGGGCCTGGTGCTTTCTGCTTTGGAAGGTTATTAGTTACTGATCCAATTTATTAAATAGATAGAGTCCTATTAAGACTACCTATTTCTTTTTCTGTGAGTTTTATAAGATCATGTTTTGCAAGGAATTGATCCATTTAAACTAGGTTGTCATATTTGTGAGTTCAGAATTGTTCATAGTATTCCTTTTTACCCTCTAATTCAAATTTAATTCTGTGGGACATGGTATGTCTCTCTCTCTCTCTCTCTCTCCTTTTTTTGTTTGTTTCTTATATCAGTAATTTGTGCTCTTTAAGTTAGTCTGCCTATACTGTTATTAATTTTATTAAAAATTCTTTAGAACTCACCCTTGCTTCATTGATATTTCTCTATTCACCTTCTGTTTTAAATTTCATTGATTTCTGCTCTAATTTTTATAAATTATTTCTTATTTTGGATTTAATTTGATCTTTTTCTAGTTCTAAGATGAAACATAGGTGATTGATTTTTAGATCTTTCCTCTTATGTTATATACATATTCAGTGTCATAAATATCCATGTAAACTCTGCTTCCACTATATTCTTTAAATTTTTATAAGTTGTACTTTTCATTTTTACTTAGCTAAATTTTTAAAATTTCTCTAAATATCTCTTCTTTGACCCATATGTTACTTAGAAGTGTACTGTGTAATCTTCAAGTATTTGAGATTTTTCAGTGCATCTTTTTGTTATTGATCTAGTTTTAATTTCATGGTTGTCTAAGAGAGGACATTTTATGATTTATTTTAAAGGTGTTAAGATGTGTTTTGTGGTTCATAATGTGCTGTCTTGGTTAATGATCCATGTAAACTTAAGAGTGTCTATTATACTGGTGAATGAAGTAGACTATAGACATCCATTATGACATTGTTATTGAGTTAAACTATGTCCTTACTGATACTCTGCCTGCAGAATCTGTCCCTTTTTAATACGTGGTGTTAAATTTCCACTGTAATAGTAAATTCATCTCTTTGTCTTTGAGGTTCTAAATATCAAGTTTTTACCTCACATATTTTGACACACTCGTTTGCAGCATGTAAAAACTAAATGTGTGCACCATTATTTTCTGATAAATTTTCTTTCTTAGAAGTTGGCTGTCTTAGTTGCTTCATTTGCTATAGTTTTCTCCCATTCAGAAGGCTGTCTTTTCACCTTGCTTGTAGTTTCCTTTGTTGTGCAGAAGCTTTTAATTTTAATTAGATCCCATTTGTTTATTTTTGCTTTTATTTACAGTATTCTGGGAGGTGGATCATAGAGGATGCTGTTGTGGTTTATGAGAGTGTTTTGCCTATGTTCTTCTCTAGGAGTTTTATAGTTTCTGCTCTTATGTTTAGATCTGTAATCCATTTTGAGTTTATTTTTGTGTGTGGTGTTAGAAACAACTAATCTTAAAAATATACAAGCAACTTATGCAGCTCAATCTCAGAAAAATTAACAACCCGATCAAAAAAATGAGCCAAAGAACTAAATAGACATTTCTCCAAAGAAGACATATGGTTGGTCAACAAACACATGAAAAGATGCTCAACATCACTCATTATCAGAGAAATGCAAGTCAAGACCACAATGAGGTACCATTTCACACCAGTCAGAATGGCTACGATCCAAAAGTCTACAAGCAATAAATGCTGGAAAGGGTGTGGAGAAAAGGGAACCCTCTTACACTGTTGGTGGGAATGCAAACTAGTAGAGCCACTGTGGAGAACAGTGTGGAGATCCCTTTAAAAATTGCAAATAAAACTGCCTTATGACCCAGCAATCCCACTGCTGGGCATACACACCAAGGAAACCAGAATTGCAAGAGACACATGTACCCCAATATTCATTACAGAACTGTTTATAATAGCCAGGACATGGAAACAACCTAGATGTCCATCAGCAGATGAATGGATAATAAAGCCATGGTACATATACACAATGGAGTATTACTCAGCCATTAAAAAGAATACATTTGAATCAGTTCTAATGAGATAGATGAAACTGGAGCCTATTATACAGAGCGAAGTAAGCCAGAAAGAAAAACACCAATACAGTATACTGACACATATATATGGAATTTAGAAAGATGGTAATGATGACCCTGTATGCAAGACAGGAAAAGATACACAGACGTATAGAATGGACTTTTGGACTCTGAGTGAGAGGGCGAGGGTGGGATGATGTGGGAAAATGGCATTCTTACATGTATACTATCATGTAAGAATTGAAGCACCAGTCTATGTTCGATACAGGATACAAGATTCTTGGGGCTGGTTCACGGGGATGATCCAGAGATGTGATATGGGGTGGAAGGTGGGAAGGGGGTTCAGGATTGGGAGCTTGTGGTAGATTCATGTCAATGTATTGCAAAATCAACACAGTATTGTAAAGTAAAATTAAATTAGAAAAAAGTTGGCTGTATCTTAAATTAATATAGCTACTCCCACTTTCATTTGATTACTCCGCTTTCCATTTACTTTTATTGGGGGATGGGGAGGGGGCACACCAAAGCATGTGAGATTTTAGTTCCCTGACCAGAGATAGAACCCATGCCTCTTGCAGTGAAAGAGCAGAGTCCTAACCAATGGACCATCAAGGTATCCTCTCAAATATTATTTCTTTTTTTCTTTCTCTCTTTTCATAAGTTTCCTTTTATTTGAATGTTGTTCTGTTTGTAATGTCCCATTCTTCTCCAATATGCCATTCTTTTTCCATCTCTTTTTCAGTTTTGAAGGTTTCTGTTGAGATATGCTCAAGGTCAGAATATTTACCTCTGCTGTGTCCAGTCTGATAAAAAGACCCACAAACGCATTTGCCATTTTTGTTGCAGGTATTTGTCATTTTTTAATCTCTAACATTTCATTTTCGTTCGTTCTTATGATTATCTTCTCTCTCATTAGAGCCCTTAGTTATTATAGTTGTCCTAAATTCCTGGTCTGATAATAGCAATGTCCACACCATGTCAGATTCTAATGCTTGGTCTCCTCAAATTGCAGTGTTGCCTTTTGGTATGGTTTGTAATTATTTCTTGAAAGCTATACATGATGTACCATGTAAAAGTAACTTCTGTAGTGTGGTTTAGTAATGTAGTAATGAGCTGTAAGAATGGAAAATACTCTATTATCTTGTGATTAGGTTTCAGGCTTTTAGTGACTTTATGCTATAGACTATACACTTCACATGTGATTAAGAGTTCATTCTTTTCTTCAGTAGGACAGGATGCTAGAGGAGGCTGACATTGAATATTTCTGTTTTCTATGTGGAAGTTTGCCTGCCTGTAGTTGGATATCTCCCCTCTTCTGAATTAGTTAGGATCTGATAATACCTCAGTGGGTTAGGCACAGGTTTGTTAATTTCTCCTGAAGCCTGGTTTATTAAGAACAGAATGCCTTGGAGTATTTAAAATGATTTCCTTTCTCCTCTCTATACTGGATATATGAGAGGATTTTTTGCATATCCACTGTGGGAACCTGGTTAGAGCTACATGAGTTAAAAGTCAAAGTGTGGAGAATACCCAGTGAATATTTTAATTTTTAGAGCAGTCTACTCTGATCATTGAGCTAGTTGTCAATTGTTGTTCTGGTGTCCTGTTGATGGGATGTTTCTTTTACGGTAAGTTGTGATTCTCTGTATTTGCCTGTCTCTCCAATTTTGTGGGCAATTGCTTGCCTGTGACCTCACATCTCTTAAGAATCTAAGGACAGTTGTTGATTTTTGGTTTGTTCAGCTTATTTGTTGTTAGAATAGCTTGGCAAGTTCTAGGCTTGCTTCATCAACTTTTTAAACTATTAAATTTTATTAGAATACATATATAAATTACCATGGGAGCCAGAGGACCAAAGCTCAGAACTCTGGTTTATCACCTTATTCAGCATTTTTATTATTTTTGAGAGATGAATATAATCTGAGAGGTAGGAAATAATTTGAAAGTATTAGAGGACCATGATCATACATTTTACTTCCCTTCCTATTTCACCTGTAATATATTAGTATTTAAAACAGAATTTAAGGATTTCTGGGAAATAAGTGTATATTGAAATGAGCCTCTTACACACATACACATTTTTTAAAAAGGCAAATTTCATAGATATTTAAACACTCAAAATCTTAGTAAAAAGCCTTTTCTTTGGATGTTTAAGTTTCCCATCTTACGTTATCAAAAGTGATTGTACTTTACAAAAAAAGCAGTGGAGATTGCTAGAATAGCACCAGAAGACTTGAAATGTGAATTTTGAATAAATGCTTTCCTCTTCTAAAATCAACAAATTTTTATACAGATAGGCTATTTGGACAGAGATACTAAAAGAATGTTGTTCAGAGTTAGAAAGACCACTGATTTCCACCCCATATTCAAAGCTTAAACAGCAAGAAATTTCCATTGACTGTCTTCTTAACACAACCTCCCCAAAGGAGAAGAGTAACTTGATTGATCTTTAGTGAAATGGGGTTGTCTTTTACTAATTTGTCTGAAAGAAGGATCCAGGACATCATTTTTTCTACCTCCTTCACTCAAATATACTTTTTGTATATCTTGTTCTCAGCTCCTGAACTAGAAATAACTTTTCTGTCTTTATTAATCACAATATTCCAGAGTCCATGGGTGGCAAATTTGGTAATTCAAAGGCAAGATTTATGGTTAGAATTTAGAAAAAGGAAAAGGCCTTATCTGCCTTATTCAATTGTGCTTTAAGCAATGCCTCTTCATTTGAGATTTGTTTTTAAATGAATTAATAAAGTTGATAATTTTGATTATATGTACTTTATAGCAAAAATTGAGTGGTCCAGAAGTGACTGTTCAGAACACCTGACATGTATAGTTGGATGAACTCCATGAAAGACTGGGAAAATGATTCATAAAATTTGCTTTAATATTAAGATAATATTCAAATATATATTTATTATAGTTATAATTAGATTTTATCTAACATTTTATGTAATTTTATCTAATTAGATTTAATCTGGGACTTCCCTGGTGGTGCAGATGGTAAAGTGTCTATCTATAATGTGGGAGACCTGGGTTCGATCCCTGGGTCAGGGAGATTCCCTGAAGAAGGAAATGGCAACTCATTCCAGTACTCTTGCCTAGAAAATCCCATGGACGGAGAAGCCTGGTGTCCATGGGGTCACAAAGAGTTGGACACAACTAAGCGATTTCACTTTCACTTTCAGATTTAATATATTTATTTCAGTTATTTGTAATTAGATAATATGAAGGCTATGGTACATGCTTGCATGTGATTTTCAATGTAAAGTTGATACTGATGACTTAGACAATTTTAATAATTTAATTGAAAAACTACACTTAAGTTTGAATTTCATCTTTTTTCCTCCTCCATACTTATAAGTTTCTTGGCATTTCTAGTGGTATTTTATACACATCTGATACTCACTATTTGTCTTAATACACACTATGTCTCCACTTTATTCTGACTACCTTTAAATAGGATGCATATGAGAAATGTCAAATATGCCTTCAGATATATCTCCAGATATTTTGTGTTATTTTAAATTCCTGAAGTGACATTTCCCTTTTACATCACAGTTCAAATGGTCTCAAAGAATACAACTCAAGACTAGAAATGCTTTAGCTCACCAGGCTTCTCTGTCCATGGAGATTCTCCAGGCTGAAATAGTGGAGTGGGTTGCCATGCAACCTCCAGGCAATCTTCCCAACCCTGGGATCAAACCCAGGTCTCCAGCATTGCACGCAGATTCTTTACCATCTGAGCCATAAGGGAAGCCCAAGAATATTGGAGTGGATAGCCTATCCCTTCTCCAAGGGAGCTTCCCGACCCAAGAATTGAACCAGGATCTCCTGCATTGCAGATGGGTTCTTTATCAGCTGAGCTACCTGGGAAGCCAACCATTACAGTCTCAGAAAGAAAAAAAAAAATCATGTAAACTGTTTCTCATTCAAAATAATATTTTTGGTTGTGTCACTGACGTGAAAGTTGTTATTCACAGGTTTCTTTAGACCTGACAAATGTTGTTAAAAATGTTGGACACAATAGACTTCATCAGACTAAAATATTAATAACTTAAGATGAGAAAATTGAAAAAATAGCCCACACATAGTCATGTGATTCCAAGATATCTTTTAGTTTTTGAATTACAGGAAAGATGAAATATGAGAGAAGGAGGGAGGAAATGAATATATCATGTCTATTGGAGTTAATTAAGAACAGGTGCTACATCAAGCTGTGGTATAATTATTTGTGTTTTCTTCCCCCTCAAAATTAGTAAGTATATTTTTCACTGGACCAGAGAGGCCTGAGCTGACAGTAATGTCCTGAATTTTGTTGGAAATTACTTAAAATGTCATTAAGATATATTCTCACAAATAGAGAGGGTGCATGGGCATGATAAAAATCATAAAGAATAAAACTGAAATAAAGCCAGGCATGAGAATTTTATAACAAAATATTGTATTTTTAAATTTAAAAATAGTGAGATTTGTGTGTGAATGATGAAAACTGAATCCAGAGTGAGAGCTAACCGAGAAAAATAAGTGACAATAACTTATCAATGATTCTATAAGGGTCAGGAAGGAAACTCCCATGTTTTTACATTATGTTTATTTTGGCTGTATCAGGTCTTTGTCGCTGTGTGTGCTTTTCTGTAGTTGTAGAGAGTCAGGGTTACTGTTCGTTCCAGGGGGGAGGGTTTCTTGTTACAGTAGCTTCTTTTGTTGCAGACATTGGGCTCCAGAGTGCAGTGGGCTCCAGCAGCTGCAGCACATGGGCTCAGTAGTTGAGGTTCTGGGCTTTAGAGCACAGTCTCAGTAGTTGTGCTTCATGGACTTACCTGCTCCGTGGCATGTGGGATCTTCCTGGACCAGGGATTGAACCCATATTTCCAGCACTGGCAGGTGGATTCTTTACCAGTGAGCCACTAGGGAAGCCCTAAACTCCCATATTAAAAAAAAAAAAAATTGAAAATTTTTTCTGAGTGTTAACCTAAAAAAGAGATTCAGCACTATCTTATAAGAAGGGGAACTTCTAAATCATCCTAAATTGATCATAATCACTGAAACAAAAGGAAAAGTTGTCAGAAGAAAAACTGGGAGAAACAGAATATCACACTGGTTCTACAGGATCTTTATGTACATGGCACATATTTTCCTTCCTGGAAGAGTAGACCTCACGTATAGGACAGATTATCTATATTACATAACAATGGTCTGCTATCTTGACTGACTTCTATTAAAAATACAGTTAACCCTTGAACAACATGGGAATTATGGGCCCTGAAACTCCATTAGGTTGAAAATTTGTGTATAATTTATTATTCGCCCTTTCACTATACAGTTCCTCTTTAATGGAAGTTCTGCATCCTAAACTCAAGCAAAGATTGTGCAGTAATATAGTATTCAATAGTGGGGAGAAATCTGCTTATAAGTGGATCCCTGTGATTTAAATGTGTTGTTCAGAGGTCAACTGTATAATTCATCAAATTTCTTTATTTTGGCTAACAAAATCAAGTCTCCCATGATCTGATCAGCATCAGTGTACATACAAGAAAAAATGCTGGCATTTCCCCCCAGTCTACTGTCTTTATTTTTCTTTTTCAAGCTTTAATGAGATATAATTTACACATACAAATGTGTGTAAGTCTAATGTATACAGCTTGATGACATGATAGACCTACATGTTGCAAAATTATTACCACACTAAGGCATTTGTTTGCTAAAAAAATATTTAAGGTCTACTTTCTTAGCAAATTTAAAATATAAAACACAGCATTGTTAACTATCTTGGCCATAAGAAAAGGAAAAAATACAAACTTGTGACAAAATGAAACTATTTAGAATACTCATGAAGGTAAGTTGTGTTAATAGAAGATAAGCTCTTCACACATTATGGCTTTGTTTATCAACATTTATTTATTATAATCATAATATTTGACTCACAAATCAACAAAGATGTAACATATATCTTATAATTGATATAGATTTGTTTCCTCATGTTACTTCAAATTAATTTTTATTGTGCCAAAAGTATAGAGACATTAAGTTTTACCACTGTTCTTGCTCCCCTTCTATATACAGGGGAATATATAGGAATATAGTTAACCCAAAGGTTAACTCTTAAACACTTCTTTTGGTAAATATCTTTATCACTAGATAACACATGTATAATTTTAATATTTTAGATTTAGGCATTTTTATAGGCACTTGCCCCAGCTAAAGATGAAATTGCCACACTCTTCATTGACTAAAATTCAACATATATATACAACTACAATCCTGTTAAAATAATTATGAATGAAACCAAAGCATGCACAGAGAAGAGCCTTGGCACAGATAAAGGAATATCTATGTCTGTGAATGTTTATTTGGTATAACTATCATTGCATTTATGAAATAAAACGCTAAAGTCAAATTTGAAACAAAAATAATTGTATTTTAAAGAATTTAAAATATCCCTTGGAAAAATTATATACATAAATATATTAGTTATTTAGGTATATGGTACATGTGCTGTGCTTAGTCACTCACTAGTGTCTGACTCTTTGCAACTCCATAGACTGTACCTGCCAGGAAGGCTTCTCTGTCCATGGGGATTCTCCATGCAAGAATACTAGAGAGGGTTGCCATTCCCTTCTCCAGGGGATCCTCCCCATCCAGGGTTCAAACCAAAACCTCCTGCATCTCAGTTTCTTTACAGACTGAGCCACCAGGGAAACCCAAGAATACTGGAGTGGGTAACCTAACACTTCTCCAGGGGATCTTTCTGACCAGTTCTTGAACTGGGGTCTCCTGCATTGCAGGCAGATTCTTTATCAGCTGAGCTACCAGGGAAGCCCATATGGTACATAAACTATCAAATATGAAAGACATCTCATAATATATAGCTTTCATTAATCAGACTAGATAATAATTTTATTGTGTCAAATACTCATATTTAGTAAACACACACACATATAAAAATATATAAAATTTACATATTTGATGCAATGTATTTATGACCAAAACTTGATAAAATGAATAATAAGACTTTGCTAACATCACAATTTTAAACACTACTAAATTTACATCTGTCACTCTCTGTGACATACGAAATTATCTGAAAAGAATTTTCATTGATTCTGGAATAGCAAAACCGACAAGTTTTTATTCTTCATAAATAAAAACATGAATATATTTGTAGGAGACTTTCTCCTTCTCAAGAAAAGTATATGTTCTTAGTCTCTGATAGAGTAGTTCTTAACATTTCCTTTTTCAGAGTTTTTCCAAAGAAACTCCTCTAAAATCAAAGTGTATGGATTTTCCCTTGTTTCTTTATTGAATGTAATAGTTTTTCCCCACTTTAAAACATGTATTTGGTATTACTTTTTCAGCATCTTGCTTCTGAATCATAAAGTCAACATTTAGTATATAATGCAAGCATAATCTCATTAATATTGATAGTAATGTTACTTGAAAAATTATTTTTCAGTCCTTAACAAGCCAAGAGTTATAGGTACAATTTGTAGTTTAATTTAGTCAAATAACTTGGTTACATTCTTGTTCATCTACAGTGGATTTGACCATTTTAAGATAATTTTTTTTAGTTTTATAATAAGATTATAAAAATTAAAATTTCTTCTCAAAATCAAAAAAGAAATAAAAATATGTATAGAAATGAAAGAAAATGAAAACACAACAACCCAAAACCTGTGGGACACTATAAAAGCAGTGTTAAGAGAAAAGTTCATAGCAATATAGGCATACTTCAAGAAACAAGAAAAAAGTCAAATAAATAACCTAACTCTTAGAAGAAGAAAAGTTATGATGAACCTAGATAACATATTCAAAAGCAGAGACATTACCTTGCCGACTAAGGTCCGTCTAGTCAAGGCTATGGTTTTTCCTGTGGTCATGTATAGATGTGAGAATTGGACTGTGAAGAAGGCTGACCACTGAAGAATGGATGCTTTGGAACTGTGATGTTGGAGAAGACTTGAGAGTCCCTTGGACTGCAAGGAGATCCAACCAGTCCATTCAGAAGGAGATCAACCGTGGGATTTCTTTGGAAGGAATGATTCTAAAGCTGAAACTCCAGTACTTTGGCCACCTCATGCGAAGAGTGGACTCACTGGAAAAGACTTTGAAGCTGGGAAGGATTGGGGGCAGGAGGAGAAGGGGACGACAGAGGATGAGATGGCTGGATGTCTTCACTGACTCGATGCGTGTGAGTCTGAGTGAATTCCAGGAATTNATGCGAAGAGTGGACTCACTGGAAAAGACTTTGAAGCTGGGAAGGATTGGGGGCAGGAGGAGAAGGGGACGACAGAGGATGAGATGGCTGGATGTCTTCACTGACTCGATGCGTGTGAGTCTGAGTGAATTCCAGGAATTGGTGATGTACACAAGGCCTGGCGTGCTGCAATTCATGGGGTCTCAAAGAGTCGGACATGACTGAATGACTGAACTGAACTGAACTGACACCTAAAGCAACTAGAAAAGGAAGAAAAGGAGAACCTCAGAGTTAGTAGAAGGAAAGAAATCTTAAAAATTAGGGAAGAAATAAATGCAAAAAAAAAAAAAAAAAAAACAAA
>SJYV01001529.1:0-16544 GCA_006410875.1 Neotragus pygmaeus | reverse complement strand
AGACAGGGATGGTGAAGAGAAGTAGCGTGAGAAGGTGCAAGAAACAGAGGAAACGAACTCGAGACAAAAACAGTGAAAGGTTGGGGCAGGGGCAGGCAGGGTGAGAGGAGGGAGAAAGTGAGCGACAGGAAGGCGAAGAGAGAGATCAGACAGACATGGAAATAAGACAACGAGACACAGGAAGAGACGAGACAGAGACAAACAAGAGCGACAGATGGGGAGAGAGGATAAACAGGAAAAGACAGCGAAAACACACAGAAGCAGCGAGCAGACGGGACGAGGAGTGGGGGAGGAGAGACAAAGAAAGACGGTGGGAGTGAAGGAAAAAAAATGTATGTCAGTGCCTTGCATCTCTGGCAAATTCTACTTTGGGGAGCCAGTCCCGTGGAACCCGCATCCCACTCCCCACCTCCCTGGACTGCCGGTGCTCCCCCGTCCCTTCCCACAGCCCACCCTCGGGAGCTTCCCACCCCTCTATAAGAATGTTTTGGTGTCTCCCCCAAAGGACCGTGAACTCAAGCGTAGAGATCTTCTCCTTGGTCTTCCACTCCCTACCTTTGAGGTAAGCGCTCAATACCGGCGCGTGAACTGCGTGAGTGAATGAATGAATGGTAACTGAGACGCGAGGGGAGGGACGACAGACGCAGGGGGCGGGGCTGCGGGTTGGCCTGCGTCCAATCGCGGAAAGCGGGGCGGAGCGAGGTCCTCCCGGCGTCCGCGGGTCTCACCCCAGTCTTCCAGCTCCAGGTCGCGTCCCAGGGCGGCCGCTTTCATCCTGGTCGTGGTGGCCCGGAGCTGCAGCCGCCGCCTCCGCGTCTGGAGGTCGGGACTTGAGGCTTCTGCATCCAGCTCTGGGTTGTCGAGCTTCCCGGCCTGGAAGCCGACCACGGGCGACAAGTACCTGCGAGCAGAGCAGCCCCGGAGATTCCCGCCCCACCCAGCTCCCGGAGTCAGCCTCGCCTGCCCGCGCGCCCGCAGCCCACCGCCCGGCTCTCACCGGCCCGGTCCAGCTCCGGTCCAGCAAGGCGCCGCCTCCTGGGAGAGGTCCGCCGCCACGCGGGGGTCCCCGCACACAGTCTGGGGCAGCCCGGCCCAGATGCCCCTCACCCGGCCCAGACGCTCGCGGAGCTCCCACACCTGGACGTAAAGAGAGCCGGCCGGGCGGAGATGGAGCGTGCGCCCCTGTCCCCCGCGCTTGCGCCCCTGCTCCCCGCGCTTGCGCCCCTGCCGCGGCCGCCCGCCACTCACCAGCCGGGGCAGGCTGGCGCCTGCAGCCGTCGTCGGCCGCTCCTCCTCCGCCGCCGCCGCGGACCAGAAGCGACCCACCTCCTCCCTTGGGGCTGGGGCTCGGCGGGCGCGAGCCCGCGCTGGCTGGGGGCTCCCGCATTCCTGGAATACCTTCGGCACCGGAAAGAGACCCCACACACAGTCATCCCGCGGTAAAACCCACACCCCAACACGCCAAACGTCCTTGACACCCCAGTTTATCCAGAGACCCTACAGTGTCTCCCTAACACCCCACATGTCCTCCCACCCCAGGGCCTCCCCCTCCACGCTTCTCCCTCCTGTCCTCTCGCCAACTGCCAGTCTGACCCTCCCACCCTTCCTGTGGCCCCTGTACCTGGGCTGACACTCCTACACTGTTCTCCTGCAAATGCATCAAGCCTTCTGAGATCTTCACCCCGATGGACTGGGCTGCCAGCTCAAAAGAAAAGGGGCCTTGGATCTTGTCGGCTAGGAACAGGAGACCATCTTGAAAGAGAGTAAGACAGAGAAAGGGTTAAATGAGGGGCTATCCAGGGAGATACTCACTGAAGTGGGATGCTGCCACAAATCCTGACTCAGGCCTTGGAGGGGAGCAGCGGATCTTAGACTGGGGGGAGGACTGACATGAGAAGAGCCCCCCTCATCCTCTCCACTCAACACTGCTGAACACTCCCTCCCCAGTCCACCCTGCCCACCCCACACAGACAGCCATCTCAGGCTTTCCTGAATCCCCTCACCCAGATAGGGCCCCCAGTCAGGATCCAGTCCTTGGCTGCCGATACAGCCATAGGCCACGTTGAGGCAGAAGCCCCGGCAGGGTGGCAGTGAGGGGACCCCCCGGCAAAGGGGGCAGCCTGTCAGACGCATCACAGCCCGCTTGCAGCCTTCGGACAGCGGCATCTGGGAGCAGAGAGAAGGGCTGTGTCATCCACAAACACTTGGCTGCCCTCAGCCAAGCCTGGTGCTGGGCACAGAGAGAAATCAAATACCCCGTCCTGCCTTTCCTAGGCTCTAAGTGTGGAGCTGGATGTGAATCTCTAGGGTTGATGACCCCATGCAGCAGCAGGAGTGACCCAGGACTGAGCCAGACCTGAGGAGGGAGGCTCCTAGGGGCCGGGCTGCACATCCTGCTTCTTGGGAGAGATGGACCAGCAGGCAGTGAGGGGCCTGAGAAAAGGTTCAAGGACAAGAGTGAGCCCATCATCGTTGCGAGGAGAATGAGGATGCAGGAAGTAAGGCTGGGAGGCCAAGGAGAGAATGGGCAGTTGAGAGAGGGCCTTGAAGGCCAAGCCAGGAATCCGGCCTCTAGGAAGGAGCCACTGAGGGGCCCTGGAGAAAACCAGGGGGGCCAGTGGGCCAATCTCAGAGAGGCTATGGAGATGAGCAGGTCCCGAGAGGCTGGCAGAGGGTAAGAGTCATCAGAGGGCAGAAGAGGGTCAGAGGTGAGAAGAGTCATGGGTCATGATGCAAAAAAGACTCCAGTCTTCCTGATTTACCCAGGATGTCAGGGCTTCGCAGCTGATAAGGGAAGGCCAGGCCTCTCCTGCCAGCTGGCACCTGACTCTTCTTCATGGGGCCTCTCCCACTTCCTCTCCCTCCTTGGGCCCCACCCATACTCAAGGCCCTTCTAACCTTAAGTGTTTCGCTGACCACATTTCTTCCAGTCTCCAGGCCTTGGACGAAAGCCCGGGCCGCCACCAGGGCCCGGGTTATCTGGAGGAAGGGAAAGGTGAGAAAAACCACCAGACTACTGAGGGTCAGTCAACACTGGGGCCAAGAGATTGCACCAAGGGGATGAGCAGTGGGGGTAAGGTTTGTAGGTTATCTTGGGGTGATTAGGAATGTCAGGTGGTTCCGGGAGGCAGGTTCAAGAATATCAAAGAATTCAGAGTCTAGCAGGACCAAGGGGAACTGGGGTTGGGAAGAAGTGGGAGGATTACATTTTACAGGACTTGGAGATAGAGGGACTTATATTGGAACAGATGCTGAATCTGAAGCCAGGAGACCTGGGTGCGAAACCTAGCTCCACCCCTTACTGGCTGTGAGACCTTAACCTCTTCAAGGTTCAGTTTTCTCATCTGTAAAATAGGAATGTGAACAGCTACTTCAGAGAGTTATGACAGTTAAATGAGACGCTATAAATGAAAATCCTTGAACAGTGTTGAACCAGCGTTCAAAACACTTACAACTCACACTACACAGCTGAACCAGAGGAAGTCAAGATATTGGGAATAGGGATGAGTTATCAGAAAAGGGGGGCAGGGAGCAAAGGCAGATGAGTGGGTGAACCACTAGTATGAAACTAGGACACAGAAGGGGGCCGGGGCTCCAGTCAAAGGAAACCAAGGAGAACTGGGTCAGGCAGAGGTGACCGGGGCTCAGGATAGGGATCATCAGGTCAGGGGTGCCTGGGGCGTGAAAAGGGGGTCACTGAGTTGAAGGTGAGTGGTACACAGTTCAGAGGTCACTAGGTCAAAGGTGGCTGAAGCTCAGGCCTTGGGGCCCCTCACCTGCAGGCGGAGGCGGCGGGGTGAGTCCCCAAAAGGCTTCAGAGAGTCATCAGCAGAAGAGGCCAGGCGTGTGAGGCAGAACAGGTAGTCGGGGGAGAAGATGTACTGTGGGTGCAGCAGGGGGAACATTTTCTCCAGGAGCTGAGCCCAGAAATCCACCAACGCATCATCTAACCCCTCACCGGACCTCTCATAGTAGTCCCGCAGCCGAGAGAACAGACCACTGAACAAGGGGGTGTGCTGGGCATACAGGCGGCCGAAGGAGCGGTGGAAGAGCATGGACAGGGAGTGCTCTGCTGAGGAGAGCATCTCCCGAAAAACCTCTGTGGCAAGTGCAGAGAAAGAGATGTGAGGTGGGGTGAAGCCAGGGAAGGATGGAAAAGGGAAAAGGCAGAGGCAAGAAGAAATGGGCATGGGGAGAAAAAAGAAAAGACAAGTGAGTTAGAAATTAAGCAACCCTTAGAGATCTGGGCAGACTGGGGGTGGGGGTGGGACAGGACCCTGTGAGAGCATAGGGTGGGGATGTGGGGGCTAAACCAGGGCTGGAGTGCCTTTGGGTTGAGTCAGGAGTAGGTACAGGAAGCTTGTGGGGGTCATGAACTCAGAGAGAAGGTATGAAGCCAGGTTTGGGGGCGCCAGTTCCTCACCATCAAATTTTCTGTGTCGGGCAGCCAGTGTGTGAACCAAGAAGGAACCATTCTCCTCCACCAGGCCTCGGAAGGTGGCCTCAGTTTCCCAGGTCAGCCTCTGCTCTATCTCACTGGAGCAGCAAGTGTACTCCTGGGGACAAATCCGGAGGTGTTCACCTGGACAGAAGACATGAAGGAATAGTGGGAAGTGATGTCTTGAAATTCCTTCCTTCTCCTGCCCATCTCTGGGGCCATCCTTTCTCTTCCAGCTGTCTGGTTTCTTTTCTATTGTCTGCCACCTCATTCCTACCTGGTCCTACCCCCTCCTTATTGTCCCCTCACCCATCCCAAGTTCACTGCCTTAAGGCATGGGATCAACTAGGAGTGGGCCAATTTAGTGATCAGAGGGTCCTCAGGTAGCCTGCCTAACATCACACACCCCAGGCCTCAAAGGACATACAGATGGTTTCAATGGGAAGAATGGGGTTTGGAGGGGTGGGGTTACCTGGTAAGAAAGCAAGCATTACCATACAAGGGACTCGTGGAAATAGCGAGGGGAACAAATTAGGCAGTGAAGAAAAAAACACAGAGGGGTTGCTAATTATTAGAAAGGGATTCCTGGGGTGAGGGTGGAGTAAAAGAGCTGTTATGTGAAGGGCAGTGTTATTGTGATCCTGGTAAGTTCCGGAGGAGAAGAGACATTATTACCGTGAGAGGAAAAGATTATTATAACGGCCACTCTGAAAGGGAAGAGAGTTATTGTGAGATGGGGAGGACCGGCCCCCGCCCCCTCCCGCGCCCCCAATTCTCTAGTCTCCCTCTTTCTCCTCACCTGAGATCAGGGCGGGAGGGAGTACGCTTAAGCTATATCCCCGGGCCCCCAGAATCTGCCGGGTCTCAGTGCAACTCCGGGTGACCTTTGCCTCGATACCGGGTCCAGGACCAGGACCGGGACAGAGGGGCAACAGCAGAAGCAGAAGAGAGCGCAGCGCGTACATAGATGCTGCTGCCACCTTGGGACCGCAAAGTGGGTCGTAAGGAGGAAAGAAGAGCCGCCCGAACTCAGAAAGCTGGTTCTCTGCCACAGGACCGTCCCGCCGGCTAAAGAAAGAGCGCGACCTCCGAAAAGTGGACCGGGAGCACGATCGCTGGACCAAGGCGGCATCTGCCGAGACAATGGGAGCCGGGAGCCGGACAGGAGGCGGGGCCCGGGGCGGGGCCCCGCCAATAATGGTAAGGAGCCGAGTTTAGGGGCGGGGTCAAGGAGAAATTAAGCCAATGTACTGGGGAAGCTCGGCCGCGGGGCGGGACTCGGCAGGACTAGGAGGTTAGGGGAGGGGTGTGGTCTTCCTCTGAGGCGTGGCTATCTACATCGAAAGGCGGGGCCTGGGTGGAACCCAGCCTATGGCAGTTGAGAAGCCAGACGAAAGGAGTTGGCACTAGGGCAGTGTGAAGCCCAGCCAATGGAGGGGGAATTTGGGGGCCGGGCTGGGGCGGAGCCAGGAGGAGCCGAGTTAAAGTAGGTGGCCAGCGCGCGGGAGCCCACGTGATACGGCTGCAAGCTGGAGAGCTCGTGGTCGCACGAGGCTGCTGGAGTGGCGTGGCTAGAACGTGGTGAGCACGAGCTGGCACACGCTCAAGTCTCGCGACAACTTGCAGCCCTAGGAGGAGCCGTTGGGCTCGCGCCTGCGCACCACACGCCTCGCGCCTTCCCGCGTTTTTCTGGATTCGTCTGCCACCCAGAGGGACGGGGGCGTGGCCACAGAGACCTAAGGGACCCGAGACGGTGACTTTTCCTCAACGCTGCTCGGCCAGAAGTCGCTCTCCCGGGCTGTCACAGTGAGGCTCCTCTTTCACCCAGGCGTTCTCCGTCCCCTGCACTGCAGCCCTGAGAGAAGACCCTCCCTCCCCCTTGGCTTCTTCCACAGAGGCCAGGAATCCCAGCCCCGGAAGACAGATAATCTCTCTTTTGAGCGGTTAGACGGCTCTGTAACCCAGATAAACTAGCCCAGGGTGGGGTACAGAGCCTCTTCTGGAGAAGTGGAGAACGCGAGCTTTCCGTGGCTCCTTCAGCGTTTCCGGCCCCAAATCGTTAAGCGCGTCCCAGTCTGGTCCTTGTCGGGGGGCAGGTTCTAACCTTTCAGAAATGGAAGTTTATGTGCCTTTGTAGGGGGGTGGGGGGTTATTTTCTTATTTTTCTTGTCTTTTGTTTGCCCCGTGGGAGCTGGTTCTGTTTTACAGGCTCCTCTGAATCGTGGGGAGAGAAGGGTGTGTTTTAAACTACCCTGGTTGTGTGCCTTGCTCGAGGCTTGGGGAGCACCTTCAAACCCAAGGATGGCGTTGGGGCGGTGGCGTCTTTAACTCCCTGATGCCTTGGGTCAGGACCCTCTCGGTCGGTTTTTAAGCTTTTTTATTTGACGTATTTTTTTTTTTAAAGTGCCAATCTCTGCTGTACAGCAAAGTGACTCAGTTGTACACAGACAGGCATTTTATTTTTGCCATGNCAAGGATGGCGTTGGGGCGGTGGCGTCTTTAACTCCCTGATGCCTTGGGTCAGGACCCTCTCGGTCGGTTTTTAAGCTTTTTTTTTTGACGTATTTTTTTTTTTTAAAGTGCCAATCTCTGCTGTACAGCAAAGTGACTCAGTTGTACACAGACAGGCATTTTATTTTTGCCATGAATTATTTTTAAAAAATAATTCGTTATTTTTGGCTGGGCCTTCTTTTCTGTCAAGGCTTTTCTCTAGTTGTCGCGAGCTGCTAAGTCGCTTCAGTCGTGTCTGACTCTGTGCGACCCATAGACGGCAGCCCACAAGGCTTTCCTGTCCCTGGGATTCTCCAGGCAAGAACACTGGAGTGGGTTGCCATTTCCTTCTCCACATCATGAAAATGAAAAGTGAAAGTGAAATCGCTCAGTCGTGTCTGACTCTTTGCGAACCCATGGACTGCAGCCTACCAGGCTCCTCCGTCCATAGGACTCTGCAGGCAAAAGTACTGGAGTCGCAAGCAGGCGCTACGTTTTGGTTGTGGTACCAGGGCTTCTCATGGCGGTGGCTTCTTTTGTTGGGGAGCACAGGCCCTAGGCCGAGTGGGCTTTAGTAGTTGCGGCTCCTGGGATCTAGAGCACAGGTTCCTTAGTTGTGGCGCATGGGCTTAGCTGCCCGACAACATGTGGGGTCTTCCTGGACCAGGGCTGGAACTCATGCCACCTGCACTGGCTGGCCTGTTCTTTATCANCCAAAACATACACATTAAAAAAAAGTTTATTCTTTTCCTGTATGGTTTATCCATAAAGCTATGCTTTTCTGTTTTTTTTTTTAAATTGACGTATAGTTGTTTATCCTTCTTATTTTGCGCCCCCCACCCCCACTCCCTGAGTTCCAGAGCCATTCCCATGTAAAGAAAAGGGGGAGTCGTTGGAGCTGGGAATGGAGACGTGATGGGTCAGGATGCCTTCCTCCCTCTTCCCTCTTTCCCGAAGCTGGACCATCATGCCGACCCTTCGGTCGTCGTCCTCCCAGTACCAGAGCTCCTCCTCTCCGAGCAGCGCGTCCTCGCCGCTGCGCAGAGCGGTAGCGGCTGGACGGAGGAGCGCGTCTGCTGCTTCTAGTTCTTCTGTGTCTGTCGTTATGCCCTGCGATGACGGGGACTCAAAGCAGACTTCAGAGGGGTGAGTGGAGTTGGTGAGAAATGGTTGCGTCGTCCTCAGATTTTTCCCATTTTCATTTTCCAAACGAGCAAACTGGCAACACGTGTGTGACTGTGAAAAGCTAGGAGATGCTGTGCTGGTTCAGAACAGTGACCCACGCCTGTCCCCGGCTCTGCTGGGTGCCTTTTGGCTGCCCTAGGTGTTGGAAGCGTCAAGAATAATCCATCCTGTTATAAATCCATCATCCATCTTGTCTAAACTTTTCTTGTACACGTTTGTATGTTCAGCAGGGACAGCCTCTGGTAAGTGCCCAGACATGGGGGCAAGGGAAAAAAGTTCTTTATTTGGTGCCAGAAAACTAGTATATCCTTTTTAGTTGGTGTCCTGTAATTCCTTCATTTAGGGTTATAGAAACAAGTCATCACCTGTTAGCATTTATGAGCTTATTCTGTGACAGTTATAAGAGTACATCCTGGGTTTAAAAAAAAAATTTTTTTTAATCTTTGCAGGAAAAAAGTCTCATACAAGGTCTAATTTATCCCTTGGTAAATTTTTTTTATTGAGGTATAGTTGATGCATGATATTATATAAGTTTCAGATATACAACATAATGATTCACCATTTTTAAAGTTTATATTTCAGTTATAGTTATAAAAATATCCCCTGGTAATTTTAATTAGTCTCTTGTAAATCATTGTGCTGTTTAGGACCAGGTTATATATATTTTGTACATTTTAATCAATAAGAGGTGAATTTGTTTTAAGGGCTGAAATTTAACACCAGGCACATGTTAATCTCCTGTTTGTTTATTAGTATTAATCAAACACGACTTCCTGACCCATGCTAATTTTTCTCTACACAGCAGTGATCCCCCTGACTGCTTACGTGAATGTCTTTATCTTTTTTTTTAATGTGGATATTAGGAAAGAGTTTGGAGAAGGAAATGGCAACCCACTCCAGTGTTCTTGCCTAGAGAATCCTGTGGACAGAGGAGCCTGGTGGGCTGCTGTCCATAGGGTCACACAGAGTTGGGCACAACTGAAGTGATTTAGCAGCAGCAGCAGGAAAGAGTTGTGCTTCATCTCCCTCAGTGCCTCATTCTTCATTTCCAATGCTTTCTTTAAATGAAAGTTTTTCTTTAAGACATTGTCTCTACTTCTTGGCAACAGTCAGCTCATCTCTCCTTAAAATCTGAATATATTTTCCTCATGGAGAGGGTTGTACAGTTAGAGAAATTATAATTCATTTACCCTTTTATATATAGGCACTAGGGTGTTGTATCTAAGCAGAACCACACTCCTTCATAGGGATAGTGAATCTTTGTCAGCTGGTGAAGGCAGTGATTTCGAAGACAGCTTGAGACGAAATGGGAAGAAGAGAGCAGCAAAACGTCCACTCAAACCAACCCCAGTGAGTCAGTTTTGTTTTTGAACCTGGTCTGGGAAGCAGCAAAAGAAAACCTAGAAGAGGCTCAGGTGATATGCTTGATGAAAGGACAGGGCTTAAAGAGTATTAAGGGACAGAAGTAGAAAGAAGGCAGATTTTGAAGAACGGAGAATACAGTATTAGGGTATAGAGGAACAGGAATGGGGTTAAGGAACTTTTAAAAGGAGATAAGGCTAGAAATAATAGAGTTTACAATATAAAAATCCTTGATTTCTAAGCTGAGTCAGTAACTCAAACTCTGCTGTGGAATTGGCAGCTAAAGCCTAACTGTGATTTTGATGAGAGTAAGTGTTAATGTCACTTTTACTTTTAAAAAACATTCATGATTTCTTTATACTAACTAGGCAAAACTTCCAAAGAAGAGGTCCCAAACAGTACGTGCTCATGGTCAGAAAGAGTCGGAGCCGCCAGCCAGTGATCTCTTTGATGCTGTGAAAGGTGCCAAAAGTGACATGCAGGTAAAACAGTATCTCACCTCCGTTTCTTGATACCATCGCATTCCTTGCTGGGTGGGATGATAAGAATAAGTCTCTACAAACTTGATTTAGTGAACATAACTGGTATCAAGAAAGGCAGATTAGGCCACAGGGTGAATCCATAGAGTGATGTAAGGGAGATCTTGCATGAGGGGCAATGCTCCTTTCCTAATAATATCACAGATGAGGGTAGGTCTTGCCTTTATTGATTGATGCAAGGGGCAAGGTAAGGCATTGGATAATTTAGAGAAGCAACTTGGATTCGGGTGGCAACCTGTTCACCCCTGTCACTTTTAGCTCCACTGTGACAATTATACCTATCCATTCTGCCTGTGTCTCCTTTAACAAGAGAGGTTGATTTATATTTATTGTCAGTACTGAGATATTTCAATTTATTTCTGCCATCTTATGTGGTTTCACTTTATCTTGCCTTTTCTGTTTCTCTCTCCTCTTCCCTTTTTTCCTTTTGAATTTTATCTCATACAAGGACCTAAGCACATTTTAATTCCAGTTAGACCTTACAGTTTACATACTGTTTGGGTTTTTTTGGGGTTTTTTTTGGCAGTGCCAAATGACTTTCAGGATCTTAGTTCCCTGACCAGGGACTGAACCCGGGCCCCATACAGTGGAAATGCAGAATCCTAATGACTGGACTGCCAGGGAAGCCCCCGTACATGCTGTTTGTTGTGCAGGGTTTTAGTTCTGTCCTTTCCTTCTCTTCTAAGTAGACATCATTGTTTTAAATAATGTTTGTTTATACTTATGTACATTTTAATCATTTTTTGTTCATCATTTCTTCTTTTAAAAAATACTTACTTGACTGTGCTGGGTCTTAGTTGCGGCTCTCAGGTTCTTCAGTCTTCATTGCAGTATGCAAACTCTTTGTTGCATTATTTCCTTTTAAATCTGAAATCTTCCACACAGAATCATTCTCTTGCTGTCCAAACTTTATGTTTTAAAATTTCTTTTAGATAGAGTTTATTAACAAACTCATTGTTTGCTTGTATAAAGTATCTTCTACCCTTGTTCTCAAAAGGTTGCTGGGTATCAAATTCTAAGATGATTTTTTTTCTCTCAGCACATTAAAAAGATTATTCCACTGCCTTTTAACTTCCTGTATTGCTGTTGAACGTCAGCAGTCAGTCTAAGCGCTAATACAACAATCTCTAATGATGGAGATGTCTGTATCACTGTTGTTTGGTACAGTATTCCACCAGCCACACATGGATTTTTGATATGTGGCTGGTGTGACTAAGGAACTACATTTTTAATGTTTGATTTAATTTAATAACCACATATGGCTGGGATTGTTTTTGTGCATGTCTAACTTGTAAATGCTTTGGTTTGTAGATGTTAAATGCATGTCCTTTGTAAGTAATTTTTTTACTTTAACAGTTTTCAAGACTGTTTTGCTTTTGTGTTCTTAGGTATTATCAGATGTTCAGAGGTATAAACTTTTCTTTTCACGCTTGAGATCAGTTAGGTTCCAGGCTCTCAGGACTGGTGTCTTTTGACAACTGTTCAGAACTTTTTCAATGTTGCCTCTTTCTTATTCTGTTAATGCCCTTCTGGAATTCAATTAGACATCATTAGAAATTCTCTCTTCTCCATGTCTTAATAACTTTTTTCCTTATTTTTATTTGTCTCTGGGCTACATTTTGGATACTTTCTTTGACTTATTCTTCTACTTCACTCATGTTGTGCTGTTTCTAATCTGTTTTTAATCCATTCATTGACGTTTCAAATTTTATTTATTATATTTTGCATTTCTACACATTTTGTTTGACCCCTTTCCAAAGTTAATTGTTCTTTGCTTGTATTTTCAAGCTTCTCTATTATTTAATCATGGAAATAATAATTTTATAATCTGTGATAACTCCAGTGTTTGAAGCCTGTGAATGTAATTCTGTCTGCTTTACGGCTGGTTGTTAGTTTTAGTGCCTTGTCTCTTTGTTGGGGTCTTTGTCGGGGTCTTCCATGCTGGGTCTTTGTTGCAGTGTGCAGGCTTTCTCTAGAGGTGGCAAGCAGGGGCTGCTCTCTAGTTGGGGTGTGCAGGTCTTCCTTGTGACGCCTTCTCTTGTTGCAGAGCACGGGCTGTAGCTGCAGGGTGCTGTGGTGGTGGCATGCGTAGGTTTATTTACCCCATGGCATGTGGAATATTCCCAGACTAGGAACTGAACCCATGTCCCCTGCACTGGCAGGTGGATTCTTAACCACTGGACCACCAGGGAAGTCTGAAGAATCACTTTTAATTAAATTCTGATTGAAATTATTTTGATTTTATTGGTAAGGTGGATCTGGACTGCAAATCCAGATATGGGAACTGGCTTATGGTTATGAATTCTGAAGGAACAATTCTTTTTTCTTCTACCCCACACTAAGGTCATAACAAGCTAGTTGTCTTGCTTCCCTTCTGACCTGTAAATCTGTTTCTCATTCTTGCTTTCATGAAGGTATGCCTCTTTGCAGGAGCATCCTTTTGGACTACTCTCTTTGGAAGCCCTTTAACCTTTGTCTCCTGTGGTCTACATTTTATGCATCCATCTGGACAGAAAGTTAGGGTTCCTGGGGTTTAGTAGACCCTCAGCAAAAGTCAGCTTGCTTATCTCCCAGAATTGCTACCTTCACTTCCATTTTTGGTTTTAAGGAATTCTACCTTTCATTCTCATTTAGTAGTACATCATTTTAAAAGATGTTTTTAATATTTTAATTAGAAGTTTAGATGCTTCAGTTAGGAAGCTTATACAGAATTTCTAGTCTATCATATTGCCAGAAATATAAGTCATCCACACTGTTTTCCTAGTCTTTGGTAGATGAGTGGCTGGATAGCTACAAGCAAGACCAGGATGCAGCATTCCTGGAGCTCGTTAACTTTTTCATCCGATCTTGTGGATGTAAAGGTGAGGAAACTTTACCCTTTTCTAACCCCCAGCCTTTTTCTCTTATAAAACTTTTTGTTTGTGAATATGAGTAGGATTAGTCGTTCCTATAAAGAGAGGGTAAAGTGTAAGAAAAGTTTCCCTTATTTAACTAGTATCAACTACACTGTTGATTGGTAAATAGGGACGTGATCCAGTAATGAAATGTATTGGTTTGGAGACAAAATCCTTTTGAGAAAAATAGACATACTAATGTGATGCTGTTTACAGATTTGGACCATCAGACTTTTCTTTTCTCTAAATAATCTTTTATTTTCTTATCCCTTATTTCTCAGCCATTTCATCTCATATTTCTCTACTGAAACTGTGGCCCCAGGTCCCCAAAGGCCATTTATCGGGGCAGATAGTCTTATAAGACTGCAGGTTGTATTATAAGAACCTGGCATAATTTTCCTGCTTTCTTTTTGTTTGGAATATTTTTTTTAACTATAGTTTTCTGCTGTTTGATTCCCTGGGGTTTTTTAGACAGGTTGCCTTATATCAGATATTCCAGTTAGATGGTAGCACATTTATAACTAGGATTCAGGTCTTCTGATTCCCCACCTGGGCTCTTTTCAATATATTTTTAAGATCATCTTCAAATGTTTATGTAAATGGTCATGGTATTTGTTATTTTCCTTCTAAGTATCTCATCTCCTCCATTCCTCAGGCACTGTGACCCCTGAGATGTTCAAGAAGATGTCTAACTCAGAGATTATCCGGCACCTAACTGAACAGTTTAATGAGGTGGAGGAAGACTATCCAGGATCCTCTAGCCACTGTTACTGCAAAATACAAGGCCCATTACCCTCTTCTTTTCGATTCTGGGAAATAGGATAGTTTTTGGAAGGAGGGGTTTAATCTCTTGGGAGCAAAAGGGACATATACACATTATCCAAATATGCCTACAGAGTTGAGAATAAAATGTACATTTTACTGTATGGTTGGGTTTTGACATCCAGTCCCTATGACTCCATGGATCTGGTAGTAACTCTCCCGTCTTTTTCATGAACTCTTCTTTAGGATTCAGGAGACTATCCTCTGACAGCTTCAGGCCCATCCTGGAAGAAGTTCCAGGGCAGCTTCTGTGAATTTGTGAGAACATTGGTCTACCAGTGCCAGTACAGCCTCCTCTACGATGGCTTCCCCATGGACAACCTCATCTCCCTACTCACTGGCCTCTCAGACTCCCAGGTCCGTGCCTTCCGTCACACTAGCACCCTGGCTGGTAAGCAGTCACTGTTAACTCTCTAAATGTTCTCATGGGGGTTGGTAGAACATCCCTGTCTTCTTTAGTCCTGGATCTTTCCTGCCTGCATTCTAGCTGTTTATTTCAAGGTCATGCTTATTTTGTCCTGAACCTTCATCTAGTTTCTCACTAGTGGGATTGTTAAAAGGGGTGGATCATAGTGACAGTTTCCAGCTTTAACATGTTTCTCGGAGCTCACTGAGAACAGGCTAAGGATTAAAAGAAGCCCAAAAGAGGGAGAGAAAAAGCCCACTCCAGAACAGTGAATCTTAGGATCTTAGGGTCACCCTGTTCTAGCTTTTCTTTCTCACTGCCCCTTTTTCCTTCTTTTTTGAACATACCGTCCCTCCTCTCACTTAATGATTTTCTTATCTTGTTTTTACCGACTCAAAGCCATGAAGCTGATGACCTCCCTGGTAAGAGTTGCCCTCCAGCTGAGTCTGCACAAAGACAACAATCAGCGTCAGTATGAGGCTGAACGGAATAAGGGGCCGGGACAGAGAGCGCCTGAGCGGCTTGAGAGCCTGCTAGAGAAACGCAGAGAGGTGAGATGTTTCCCTGCCTTCCGCTCCGCTCTCGCTTCCATCACAGCTGCTTATCACACCGCCTTATCAGCCCCCAAGCTTCTCTCTCCCAGGCACAGTGCCCAGGCAAGCTTTCAGACTCTGAATGATGGAGTCTGGCAGTAGTTTAATAGACCCATCCTGTTAGAGGTCATTATATGTTCAGCTTGTTTCTGGGATGTGGGTTCGAGAGAGCATTTCTAGTTTAGAGTAAATTTTAAAAGTTCTCTGTAATTCCACTTTTGCTCAGTTTCTATTGTCTGCATTCACTGTCACAAGTGTTTTAGTGCTGTGCCTGTAAGCATTGACTTTCATCTCAAGCGTATGGTATGCAGGAGTGCTGGGAGGCCAACTGCTGGTGGAGGAGGCAAAGTTTTCAAGGAATGCAAAGGACACAGGCCTGTCGTTCACTCCTGGATTTAAATTCTGTTCCAGTTAGCTACTGGCTCCATGGCCTTATGTAACCTCTAAGCTTCAGTGTCCTTTCCTTTCAAAAGGAGGTAATTGTTTTTGTGACGACTAAATGAGACAAGTAAATTGCCTACCTAAGCACATAGTAGGTACTTGCTTTGATTCCTTTTAAACCTGAAGAAGACCACCAGAGGACATAACCCCCCCAAAAATCTCTTACACTGTGCAAACCTTCAAACAGCTGTCATGAAACTTAACACTGATTTTCCCCTTACTTCTCCAGAGTATCTGAGACCTCCCCATCCATGAGGTTGGCAGGACTCACCATGTCTAACTGTGCCAACTGACTGTTTTCCAGCTCTCATCAAAGATCTCTTCCATGCTAAATCATTAGAGGAGGGAACGTTCTACTTCCCGGATTCTCTTTTGCTCTTTTCACTGTCAGTGTGATCTTAAACAGTGTATGTGTGAAGTCTGTCTCAAATCTTATATACACGCGTGTGATTGTTTTATTCGGACTTCTCTGGCTCTTGCTTCATCAGTTGTAGTTTTACTTTCTGTCTTTAATTTCTCCCTCCCCACTGGTTTCTTCTCTCCAGTTATAAATGTATATAAGCGTTTGACTCTATCCTTAATCTCTCACTATAAGTTACTCCATTTCTATCTTTTTAGTATTTCCTTCTTTCCTTAATATCCAACTGAATCCTTTTTGCTACCTAGCTTCTATCCCCATTTTTTTCTTTCCATTTGTTCTCGCCAAACCAGTAACTTCTTAATCCCTATAGCCAATGGCCTTTTTTCAGTCTCCCTTTTTGACTTACGTAAAATTTGGTATTGATAGACCCACCTTTCTTCCTTCCTTCTCTTTCCTTTTCCTTTAATTATGAAAATATGCAAATGTTCAAAAAGATACATTGGTAGAATGAACACAACATATGCACTATCTAGATTTAACAACTATTATTTCGTTCAATCAGTCGTATATTTCACTATACTTCATCTATTTTTTTTTCCCTTGATATTTTTTTACTAAATTGTGGATGTGTATGTATGTGCTCAGTCATGTCCGATTCTCTGTGACCCCATGGACTGTGGCCCTCCAGGCTCCTCTGTCCATGGGATTTTCCAGGCAAGAATACTGGAGCCAGTTTCAGGGCATCTTCCCAACCCAGAGATCGAACCGCATCTCTTGCACCTCCTGAATTGGCAGGCAGATTCTTTACCACTAGCGCCACCTGGGGATATTTTAACCTAAAGATTTGAATATGTCCTCTAAAAAGACATGTTCCTGTATTATCCCAATACTATTTTCCTATCCAAAAACGTTAACAGTGATTCCCTAATATTTTCTAATCCCAACTCATATTTAAAAATTTCCATTTGTCCCCAAAACGTCTTTTCACTTCAGTCGCTCAGTCATGTCCAACT